>PVIR01031216.1:0-19619 GCA_004026965.1 Petromus typicus | reverse complement strand
TCCCCTCTCTGCCCAGCTCCCTTTCCCTCTCCTCCCTCTTCTCTCTTCTCTTTTCCTGTGCTAGAAACTGAGCTCAGGCACATCCTTCCACCGAGGTATATACCCAGCAGTATTTATTCGAGGAAGGGTTCATGCAACTCCCCAGGCTGCCCTTGAATTTATAGTGCTCTTGCCTTCGCTTTCCAGAGGGCTGGAATTGCAGCCCTGGGTCCCCATACCTGACTGAGAATGAAATTATTTTGGAATCCCATTACAATGTCTAGTCAGTTTTATTTCTTCACATAGATTCAGAATTATGTCTGCTATAATTTTTCTTTAGCTTGAATGATCTTCTTTGGTTTTTGTTGTGTAAGTTTGTGGGTGATAAAATCTTTTAGCTTTTGCACATCCAGACAAGTCTGTTTTCCCTGTTATTATGCAACAGACGATTTAGGACGACTGGATTTTTTTTCTTTTTAATTTGTTGTTTTTGCTTCTGGCCCTTGAAAAATGTTGTTTCACTGCCTCCGCGATCACAAAAGTTTAAAAAAGGAATAATTCCGTAACTTTGTTATGTAAAATGTCTCCTTTTTGGTTTCATTTAAGGTTGTTTTGCTATTAGGGTTTAAAAGAGTCATAATTTACTTTGTTTCTTCTTTTCTGTTAATGAAGTAACAATTTTAGAGTTTTCACTATATTTGGAAATTTTTCCAGTCACTATATCTTTAAATATATTTTATATTTTCTTCTATCCCTCTCACTTACACTGCTTAAGTTGTTCACAGATCTATTTTTCTTTCCTATTTTTTTTTGTGTGTGTTTTTGAAACAGGGTCTCACTATGTACCTCAGACTTGTCCTAAACTCACTATGTAGCCCATGCCAGCCTCGAACTCACACAGTCCTCCTGCCTCTGCCTCCGTAGTGCTGAGATTTCAGATGTGAGCCGCCACTCCCAGCTGACAGCTCTTTTTTTCTATTAATTGTTTTATCTGGGACTGTTTTATTTTGAATAGGCTCTGTCTTCATCTTCACATTCACGATACTTTCCTCTGTCACATTTATTCAGCTGTTCCACCTTGCATATATTTTATCTCTAATATAATTATTTCCAGATCCAGATTTGAATATAAAACATTTTATGTCTTCCACGTTTTAACATAACTCCTTTAAAATTTTTCTTCTGGCTTTTCAAACATCAGAGAAACTTACTTGAAATGAGGAAATATCTTTCCCACTAAACTATACCACTTCTAGATCAATAACTGTTGACTGAGTTTTTCTACTTCCTTTATACCTTGCATGGCTTTTAATGTTTTATTTGTTTTCTTTCTTTCTTTCTTTCTTTCTTTCTTTTTTTTTTTTCTTTTCAGTACTGGTGCCACTGAGGTGCATCCCTGACCCCAGCTTTTAAGTTTCTAAGACATGTTAGAAAGTCTGATTTTAACTTACTGTGCATTGTATATTTTTTGTTTATTCATAAATATTTTTGACCATGTTTCAGGACATGATCAAATTAATTACAATTTATTTCCCATGTCTTACTTTTGAACTTTGATAGGCAGAAGAACAAGTTTTGAACTGACTGTTTTTCCCTTTTCTATAAATCGTATGATCTTGATTACCTACTCTCAAAACTGAGGTTTTCATTCCGCTTAAGGAGCACAGAGCTGTCCCCTGTTCTGTCTGAACATCAGAACAGCAATTTTTCTTCTTTTCCTTTTCCCTAAGACTGAACCATTTTCTTACATTTGTGCAGCAAACACTGATGAACGCTCACTGTTCTTCTGTGCGGGCTGTTGCCTGCTCTTTGGTGTTCTGTCCTGAGACACCCATCTTGGTTGGTCTAAGCCCAGGTTCAGCTACTTCCTTTCCACTTTGTCAAAGTGCTCCCCCTCCATTTCTTCTTCTGGGAGCCCAGCCTGGTGTAAGAAACTAGGGCAGCAGTTTCCATAAAAATGCATTAGGTTTATCCAGCAGAGATATCCTTTATCAAGAGATCATTCATGTTTGAAGAATTGGTCTTCCTATATTTTGCATGTTTATATTATTCATTTCAGGAAAAAATCATTTGGCCAAGAATAAGCCCCCTTTAAAATTTACAAGCTTTTGAAACAAACTGTTATATTAATTTATACATATGATGTACTCCTGTCTTCACCTGTGACCCTGTTGGTGTCCCATGTCATGTAAACTCTTGGTCCCTTTCCTACCTTCCTACCTAATTTAATCTGGCATAATTTACAAAACGCATTTCAATTCTCTGATTAGTTTTTCTAGATGCCCCCAAGCATTTTATTTTTCTTTGTTCTTGCACACGCAGCACTTTAATTATTAATTATAGCCCCCAAAGTGATTTTATAATTATTTAGTCTGTTTTATTCAATTAAATGATATCCCACTACATTGCACATTCAGAGTACAGTATAATCCCTGACTCATTGAATTCCAGAAAGATTTGTTGAGTAAATAACACTCTAGAGGCTTCATTTCTCTTCTTTTTGACCAAGAATGAAGATAATGAACATAATAGACAAAAAAAAAATCTGTAGAGACATCTTTATAATAGTGAATAACTTCTTTAAGTTTGAATCAATGACAAAATATTCACTTGGTAAATAGTAGTCAGTATATATATATGCCTTATTTTCTATGAAGTCAGCAATTTATCTGGTTTTCTTTCACAAAATTTTGTTCCATTTCTATGTTTTTTTTTTTTTTTGGATTTCTCATATGAGAATATTTGTAAAATGTACACAATTACTTCCAGAATATATTTATAAATTATCTAATTTATTTTAGCTTCTCATGTAAATGTGATATGGTGTATCATACTAGACAATCCAAGCTGTTTGATTAACAGTTAGAAAGAATTATAGGATTATTTAATGACGGAAATAAAAGTGAAGTTAAAGATTTTAATATACTCACTACTATAAAAAAGTGAAGGAGGAAGCAAATTTTACAAACATTTTATTTAAAAGTAAACAATATGGGGCTGGAGATTTAGTTCAGTGGTTCCAGTGCCTGCACTTCATGTGCAAGGACCCAGGTTCAACTTGTAAGCACATATAACAATGCTGGGTGTGGTGACTCATGGCTATCAGCAATCAATACCACATACCACAGTGCTGGGAATGGTGGCTTACTCCTCTAATCCTAGCAGCACTCAGGAGGCAGAGGAAGGAGGATTGCTATGCGGTCAAGGCTGAGTTCAGGGCCAGCCTGAACAACAAAGTAAAATCTGGTCAAAAACCTAAAAAATAAATAAATAAATAAATAAAAGCTACAATCAGCCTGCCTATTTTTCTACTCTCTCTGTTCAATTTGACCATATCAAACTAATGATGTAAAATTATTAATTATTGTTTGTATTTATGATTTTTATTTACAAGCTGTCTAGATTTTTATTATTTATCAAACATTGGTCTGTGATTTGTATCTAGTTTGTCATTTTTTTTCCTTAAAACTGTGTCATCTGGTCTTCTCCCTCTTTACCATGTCTGTTTTGTTTTTCAAACATTTGCTTTTTGAAAGTGCTAAACATCACAATGGAAATAACTATTGGGGAACACTGCCTATGATTACTACTTTGGTGAATAAGTAGTAAAATTGTCAGTAACTACATTATAGTAATTTTGTGATAAACATCAAAACTGTGTGTTGTTTTTTCTGTTAAGTCAAAATTAAACATTGATCATTTCTTTCAAAATTGATCATTTCTTTCAAAATTGATCATTTCTTTATGCCTTCCCATCTATCTTCCCATCCATAACCTTGTTCTTTGTTTGGCTGACATGTCAATAGTAATAGGGGTTTTTTTGGTGTAAGTATTGTCTAGACACAAGGGAAACAACACAGCTATAATGAGGCAGAATATTTCATGTTTAAAAATGATAATGTCTGTGAATTTTGAATATCAGTGATGAAAATGAATTAATTATCTAGAAAAGAAGAATGTATAAAATATAAAACTATATTGTAGAAACCAATTGTATCTTTTATTTTCTACATTTACATCCACATTGGAACACACAGGTAGTTAATATGTACAAACTTCCCAATCTCCTACACTCAGCTGGAATGTAATCTCACTACAGGAATGTATTTTTGTAACCTTTGTATGATTATTCTATATAAATAGGTAGTTTATGATTTCACATTAAAGCTCTTAAGTGATAAGATGGAAATAGAATAAGTCAGATGAATTTTGACTTTGAGAGGAAGAAGTTGAAAAATAAAGTATGTAAGAATCTAATAGATCAGTTAGTATTACTGAGTTCTTCTCTGCCATTGTCATTGGAAACTACTAGTCAGAGTTTCCACAGTTTGTGATAGAATGTCTAAAGGACATGGACATAGATGAGTCATTATAAAAGAGTAGCAGCTCTATTAAAGTACCTAAGAATACATTTTTCTTAGGCTATCAGTAGGGAAACTGATTATTATTTTTTTTATTTTATTTGTTTTCAAGTGACTTCTACTTGAACAATTTATTCTTTATGGCTAGTAAAACAGTGACTATGTGGGCTAACTGCCACAGGAGATAGAAAGTCATTTGTATGCCTCAGTGATACAAATGTCAACACTGATTTCCTCACTGAGCCTATGGAGAAAGATTATTTCAGATTAATTTAAAGGGATTTCATGATTCCTTTTTTTCCTGTGCAAACTACAAATACAAGGTAAGTCTCTCTATTTGTCCCCAAACTTGATTTTCCTGTGATCAACTGACTTGAGTACATAATAAATCTGTTTTTACATTATATACTAGAAATTAGACTTTTTTTTTTTGAGACAGGGTCTCTCTCTTTTGTAGGTCAGGCTTGCCCTAAGCTCAGCCTTGAACTCACAGCAATCCTCCTGCATCTGCCTCCCAAGTTCTGGGATTACAGGCGTGAGCCACCATGCCCAGAACTGTGATATGTGGTTCTGATTGCTGGTGAGAGAGAGTCTCTATGCCTGGCATGTATGTGGTTACTGGTTACCGGGGATCTAAACCAGGTCCTTGCACTTACAAGGCAGGTGCTGGAACCACTGAGCTAAATCCACAGCCCCAGACAACTATTTTTAAAATACAAGCTCTGATCACTAGTCAGTTGAACATAATAAATGATTGGCATGGGCAGACTAGTAACAAAATATAGGTCATGAGATTTCAGCTGTAAGATTTAGAATTTATCCAACATTTTATAACTATAGGTAAAATTCTCTTACTCTAGTGATATATGCATATTCAGTTATTTATTTTACTTTGCTCTAGAAAATGCTGTACATAACATTTCCAGTCTAGTTTTCCAAGCTCAGAGTAGATATATTTAGCCTTTTACATTAAAATACTTTTTGTTAAATTTAATATTGTCATCAAAGTTGAAAAGAAATTTTCTCACCTAGTTTAAAACAATGTGTTTTTGTTTTTGTTTTGTTTTGTTTTTTTTCAGATTTGGTTGACATATGCCTCAGGAATACAGCAAAATAAGATAATGAGAAGTCAGGGAAATAGATGTTTGTTTTTCTTAGACATTTTGCAAATGTACACACACACACACACACACACACACACACACACACACATATATATTCTTAATAATCTAAAATATGCTAACAGTAAAAACGTTTTTGTAAAACTTCATATTTCAGAGAACAAGTGCTATCATTAATTACACAAACATGAGACAGTTACTCTATCCTTATATACCCTTTTCTGTACAATAGAGATTATGTTAGAATTATGCTAGAATTAAATAAAATAGAATGTGAATTCTCTAGTAAAGTATTTAAATATGATGCTTTCTCTGTCAATTGCAGTCATTGTAGTTTATATACATATATACCACTATATGCTATATTTTGATGAGAAGAATTTGGGTTAAATGTGTCATAATATTTAGATTAGCCTTGAGCATATTCATACAGAAGCACATTCAGATCTTTATTCTTGACACTAAAATGTAGGACAAATACTATTTCAACTACTGTGAGTAACAAGAAGAAAGGAAGAAAAGAGGCAAACCCCAAATGGGCATTGTAAAACTCATTACACTTTGCCTTGCAAATATCTACTTAAGGCACATTGTATAGGCCCTATAGTGACTGTAAGAAAATACTTGTAATAGCAAGTGCACCCAAACTATACTGCTACCTCTATTTTTCCAAAGTTTTTTTCAGGGTCAAAAGTGCTCAAACATAATTTCTTCATTATTCTTACTCCTCCAACTTAAAATATCTTGATTCAAATGCATATTTTCACTAACACTTGCTTTTCAATGTCAGATTTCCTGGAGGAGGCCTAGTCGGGCTATCCTCTCACTAGCTTGAGCTAAAGTGTTGTGCAATTATTTACTATAGATTTCTTAAGAAGCATGGTCTTTCTTACATGATAGTACTTATTTGTGGCACATTGATTTTTTTCAATTATATTTGGCTTTTTTAATACACTGTAATTGTGTTGAAGTCGAGAATAATATTTTGTCAGCGTAGGGCAATGCTTTGCACATTGTTAATTGTATTTGCATAAAATATGACATCTATGCTTTTTCATCATTTAAATCAGGGTTACATTATTCTCTGAGTAGTAAGAGCCTATAGTTTCAACATTCTAAGGAGATAATAGTCATAGTCATAATAAAACCTTGAATTAATGTAGACATTCTTTTCATTTTGCTTTCAAAAAATGCTATCTCAGCTAAAACTCTATGTCCTTTTTGCATGGCTTATTATACAGAAAAGTAGGAAAAAACCTTCCGAACATTTAGGTTGATGGGAGCAATTAAAAAGTTTTAAATTGCTTTATAGATCAAATTTTGACCACATGTATTATATTTCTTTAACAATGCTGCTATTAGAAGCTAATGTCACAGATATGGATCATATACACTTTATCGTTTTCTGTCTTATCAACTGAAAACACCAAATGTCTCCTGGTATCGTGAAGCAGACAGAGGGATGGTGCACTAATTATCCTAAAGGGTAAGTGCACACTTCTTACTAATCACATTTGTTTCATGGTACATATATTATACTTTGCATGTATATTAACTCAGAAGGCTGTCTGTGATAGACACAAAAAATAGAATTTCTTGGCAATTAGGGAGCATTTAATCTTTCTTGTGTACCAAAAGTAATCATGTTTTACATATGTATTAATAAGTGTAGTCTAGTAATCTAAAAATAGAACATTGTGCAGTGAATTTGAAAGTACATTTTAAACCTATTAAAAGTATTATCCAAAAGAATTACAATGTGGTCCAGGAATCATTTTGTGTTCCCTGAGCCAGACTTTCAAAAGGTATAGTAGAAGAAATCCATTTCAGTAATACATTTTGTTATTTAAACTTAATTTTCTAATGTGTTATTAATACAAGAGTGATCATAGAAAATGTGAATATTTAATAAGTACATTTTCCATACTATTCATTTAAGTGCAATGTGTATTTTAATACTAGAGAACATCTTAGTTCCAACAGGTATTAATTTTACTGTTAGTTGTGTGAAGCTGTAATGAATGGCTCTATAATACACGCTCTGTGTATCTGTACATTAATAATTCTCCATCTCCTATACTGCAGAGTGTAACCACTCCACATACCATTAAAAAGCTATGTTTTAGAAAAATAATTTATTTATGAACATTCAAAATTCTGTTTTTTAAATTGATTATCTTTAAAATGTGTAAGTTACATGATATAAACTCATTAATAAACCCTAAAAGAAGAATAAGTATATGAGACCATAGATATTAAGATATGAACAGTGACCAGATAGTTCCTATAAAAATGGGAGTCAAGGGCTGAGGGTTTAGCTCAATTGGTACTTTGCAAGTCCCAAGGACTGAGTTCAATCCCCACTTCCTCAAATAAAGAGATAGATAGATAGATAGATAGAATAAAAATGGGATACCAAATAAAAATGTTTCAGGGGTGCTTTGTCCAGAATGAAAAATGAGACAGGATAAGCCAAAAATTGTGCCACAAGTTTATTTTAAACATGAGGGTGAAGAGGTAATGGAAGAATAAAATAAAGGATAAGAGCAAGAGTAAAAATGTACCACCTGCAGGTTTGGGTGCAATGTAGGGTTAGCACAGTGGGAACCCCTGCGTCTGGTCTTCATTATACTGTCCGCATCTTCTGGGACCCATGAGAAGTCCTGCATGTGGGATCTTAGGAGTCGCTGGACTCTGCCCTGGGATATTTAAATCGGCTATCTGTGCCTTTCTTGGAATCTGCTTTGCCACATCCCACATCCTGTATCAGAGCCACTTAACTACGTCCTTATTTTCTTATCAAGTTGTCAATCACTTTTAACATTTCCATAATTTTATTCTTGATAAGTATTTAGAAAATACATGTCCAGATTCATTGTTAGCTGTCATCCCATCCATAGGTTGGACTGAAATAATTAGATATTTGGAATATTTGCCATTCTCTTACTCCCTCATTAGTTCAAAGAAAAATGAACTTTCTCTGTGGCAAAGTCTAGCTAAAATGGAAAGCAATGAATTCTTCAAGATATTTAAATATATTATAAGATTAGAATGGATATTTGCCTCCACGCCAATGATAATATTTAAAATTCCATTTAATATATTAAAATAATTTATAAACCACAGAACTGTAACATTTAACAGGTGACATAGAGTTGTGCTGTACAGTTCAGTAGCCATAAGACATGGACTGCTGCTGTGTCTAAGACTTGGTATTTTAAATTAAATTTATGTAATTTAAATTGAAAGTTTAAAATTAACTTTCATTCAGCTAAAATTCTTGAAATTATTAAATATGTTAAAATAACTTCAGTATAGAAATCTACTTTATGGATCATAAATTTTGTGATCTGCAAGTACAGAATAAAGATTTCCAGTGAACATGTATTCAAATTTGGATGTGAGGTTAGAATACACACAGTATAGCAGAAAAGCTAATGATTTAATCACACAATAAGAATTTTTAAATCCATCGCATGTTTTTTTTTATTCTGTTTTTGTTAGAAGGTTTTTTTTGGAGATAAATTCTCAAAAGAAGCCCCTCTAAAACTGAATAAATGCTAAAGAAATAGTAAATTTTATAAGACTTTTATATTTCCATTTTAAATTCAAACACTTTTGCTATAACTTAAAGAAATGATGAATTTTTCAACCTGATTAAAAACCCTATTCAAATGTATACAATGGGAAATATATTAGTAAGATCACTCCAACTTGATTTAAATCTCATATAATTAGTTAATAATTACCTGATATTGTCTTTCATTTCTTAATTCATAATAGCAAGATATCAACCCTGCAAAAATAGAATTTAATTCCATTATAACTTGCTTCATAGAAGAATTTGTATGTATTGCTGTATGTACTGGAATTGAAATATACTCATCAATGAAGTAAAACTGTGATCTTAAGAGATAAAGCACTTTTCTCAGTGTTCAAATAAATAAAATTAATTACTTCAGTATCTCCCAGTAATCATTTTAAACAATACTCAAAGTCAAAGTGAAATTTAAAGTAACATCTTTTTAAACAGTATTGTTTCAATATATTGAATTAAATGTGGAGATTCACAAACTAGTTTATGACTCTTGCATAATTTCTGATTACTGCAACTAAAATTTACTTTTGAACTTAAACACTTATGAGAGTTTTGACTCATTTAGAAATTTGTTTAGTGAATTAGCTAAACAAAAATGAACTGAAAGCATTGTGGTATTAATCATATACACGGACAAAATGCATGCACAACATTATATTATGAAGACATATTGAAGATGGTATATTTTATCTTTGCTAATACGGAAATGTCAATCAACAGCCACTCATACTAAATAAGATCAAGAAAAACACAAATTTGAGCCGGGGATTTAGCTCAGTAGTTCCAGAGCCTGTCTTGCAAGCGCAAGGACCCAGGTTCGATCCCCAGTAACCAGGTACCATACTGGGTGTGGAGATTCACGCCCAGCAGCAATCAGTACCACATACCACAGTGCAGGTGTGGTGGCTCACTCCTGTAATCCCAGCACTTAGGAGGCAGAGGCAGGAGGATTGCTGTGATGTGGGTTTGAGACTGAGCTCAGGGCCAGCCTGAACTACAAAGTGAGACCCTGTCTCAAAAAAAAAAAAAAAAAAAAAAAAAAAAAAAAAAAAAAAAAAAAAAAAAAAAAAAAAAAAAAAAAAAAAAAAAAAAAAAAATGAAAGGAAAAAAAAGAAGAGTGAAAGATTGTCCAATCTAGGAAAAGAAGATAAGCCAGAGCTACTAGTAGTTCTTGTACTTTGTACTGTATGTGAATCAAATGACTAATTGCTTACTGTAGTAGCTTTCTATCCTTTTACTTAAGAAGTAATTAGATATTGAAATAGAAAATATTTAAAAGGAAATAGGGTGTAGGAGTAAATAATGAGAGAAAAAGAATGATTTTTGTTTAAAAAAAGGAAACCAAGCTTATGCACATATGGAATGGGAATTTTAGGGTGAGTGGGGGGAATGGGAAAAATGAAAATTGAGTCATGTTATATACTGGTATAAACTCTCAATGTTGAATACAATTATCATGTGAATATGTAATATACCAATAAAGATTTGGGTTAAGAGGTAATTTGCAATTCTTCACCTGACACACTATTTACTATTCCAGTCAATCTTGATCATACATGCATTTACTTCTAGTTATCTGCAGCAGATAAGTATGCCCAGAGAAACAGACCAGAGCAAACAAGAAAGCCTACTGGATGCTACAAGTCCTCCCAGGGCTGCATCATCTCACCATGTGGCAGGCAGTGAGCAGTCAGAGTGTGGGAGATCTGGCCAGTAGTTGATGGGTTCTCTGAAGCTTGGCAATTTCTTGCCTGGCTGGGTAGGTCTGAAGCAAGTGTCATGAAAAAGAACGAGCCAAGTATTTCATGTAACCACACACACAAAAAAAAAATCAGCCATGGTGCTATTTAAATCCATGTAAATTAATAAAACAATGCGAAAAGCAATATATCCTTTCAGATCAGTGAAATTGCTAATAGTAATTTTGGTTGCATTGCAGTGTAAGAAATTATAAATATCAAGATTCAGCTAAAGAGGATAACCAAGAAATATTAAGTATTAATGAAATTCTATGTTTTATTACCTAAATTTATAATTTATTAAAATATTTTTAAAATGTTAAAAACTTAAGAGAACCAATTATAATTATAATTTTGGAATGTTACATAGTTATAAAGTTACACAGTTACAAAAGTTACATACATGTTCATTGCAGTACACTCTATACCACTTAATGTCCCAACAGATTCGGAACACTCATTCTTACATTCTTCCTAAATGTCCTACAGTTCTCATATTTCTTCTCCAATTGTTTTCTTTGCTTTGTTTTCCCATTCAGTAGTCAACCAACGCCAGTACAGCTTCTGGTCTTACATGTTCTCCAAGATACTCCAACTAAGGTTTCCATCGATAAGATTACATTTCCCTTCAGTAGTACAGAGCATGGCTTTGAGAAGCCACCCAGAGCTTCAGCGCAGCTTTATCTCAGTCCAAGCCTCCTTCCTACACTCTGCTTCGGCTACGTCTTGTCCTTCAGATTCGTGGGTGTTTATGTGTACTCGTGGGCCTAGTCTATCACTCTATCATTGTTCCCTGGCTTCTCACTAGACTTCGGAGTTGAGCCTTTCTGGACTCTCCAGTATCTTCTCATCTCTGTTTCTCTCTTGTTCATGGCTCAGTTTTGGGTGTTGGAAAACATCCTTTCCATGTTAGCTGGAGTCCTGGAGATTGCTCATTTATTCTTTAGCTGGTATACTTTAGAAGGACCACTTAACTTAACCTGAGAGAGGGACTACATTCTGATTTATTTTGGCATTTTCTTCAAGGCTCTGATGAGGCCGTCTCTCTGTGTTACGTTTGTTCTGAAGAGGAGGCTTCTGCTCCCCTCTCCCACATGTTTTGCAGGGGACAGCACAGGGCCTAATTGTATAGCAAGCCATGGTATCATTTTATTAACATCTGTTTACACTACAGTGAGTATTTTTATTCATATTTCTTGAATTATGTCTCTACTATCATTCCCATGCGAGCTGATCCTTTGCTTTTGTTTGGTATTTTATTTTTGGTGCTAAAGAAATGTTAGGGATCCAAAAATGTTTTTAATTATCTTTGCTGTAGTTACAGTGTATGAACTTTGCCCCACAAGCTGATGATAATTAGTGACTACTCAAAATACTTTCTCTAGGCAAATTGGAAATATGTTTCTCTGAATACATAGATTTTTATAATTTCTCATGCAGAGAGTTCATGAGAAGAAAAACCTAATAATGAATGAAACTCTTCATAATTTTGTGATATTCCTTCAGTTTTCCAAATCTGAACTAAACCTAGTTTAGTCATATTGAAGCCTGATTTCAAATAAAGTCAGTTCTTGATTAGGCAGAAATAAATTTTCCAAATCTTTGTGTAATTTTATGTCATAGGAGTATCAAAACTTCTAAAATAAACAGGAAGCTAATAATTTTAAATTTATAGCCAAGAACTCAATAGCACCTATGTGTACAAGTGTGTCTGCATTTTGTATGCTTCTATTTTATTTCTAAATTTTCTTTGTTACTATTATTTTCTGCATTGGAATTTTTTGCCAATATAATACTCCTTTTTATTTATTATCAGTGTCATGGACTTCTTACAAGATGAACCAGAATGTAAGTGGAAATGGACAAAACAAATCACTTTGGGGCCATAGAGAGTTTGTTAAAAGAGACAAACAGAAAATTAATTTTGATTTTTTTTTTTGGTCAAAATTTTCACCTGATTGGAAGACAAGATAAAAGTGCAGACATCATAGTCTATACATTTACAAAAAAATTAAAAATATGTTCATATCAACAGCATTAGCTCTTATCAGAGTTTTAGTGCTTAGGGCTTGCTTTGATTTTCTGCATTTTAAAGAGCATCAATTATATTTCCATTTGATCGCTATCACAGACACATATATTCCAAAAGCAAATTTCTGTCGACATCATCACTTTAAAAAATGTTGAATCCACTCTCGGGTAAATGTATTATCCAATCTGCAATCCCCACATGCAAGTTTCCATTGTTGCTCAGCATGTAAAAAATATTTAATGAAACCTTTTAGAAATAATCCAACCACAGATGTAAAGAGAATCTGAAAAATTTTCAGCACTTGTGTCATCAGAGTGTTTATGGATAAAAATATATCTCCTAGGAAATAAGTTGCCGGCAGAGGAGGTTTTAACTTCAGCAGTTAGAGTTTTCACACAGATGGGATCACAGTTGTTTCTGCTTCGGGACACCGTGTCATTCTGAAAGTACCACCATGCTACAGTAGCTTCTTCCCATCATCCCACTCGTGTCAGTCATTCACCTTCTGCTACACCAGGCTTTCATTAGCTCCTAACTGCCTGACCTTGTGTTAGGTGCAAGTCGACAGGTAGTTCATAACCCTTTGCTGTCAGAATTAGCATTCATGATACTATTTAAACGATGCTGCCAATTTAGAATCCATTATTAAATGGGGCATATGTTACTACACTTATAACTGATTCACTCTAGTTATTTTTAGTTTGACCTTTTCTGTATTCATCAAATCAGTTCTGAAACAGACATTGAGGTACCCTTTACAGTTCGTTATAAAAATTACTGTGGCTGATATTTTATATGGAGTTTTCCAGAGCCACAGTAGTACCATGATAAATGTTAGATTTCAGTGTTAGTTTAAATAAAAGTGAAGTAAGCATGAATCCCCAGGATAATAATGATCTTTTCTTCAATCCTGCAATAGCCTCACTCTCCAAGTGTAATTGGATCTGAAATAATACACCTTCTCTTAGATATCAAAAGTGACAAAAGTAGAACTAAGAAAAACAATGTATATTATGGATCATTATATTTTTAATTTTTATACCATTCATTCATTAATCCACTATGGAAGAATATCAAACTTAAATAAATAACATTAATGCCAGGATATTATAATATGTATTTTCTGAAATATAGTTAAAGTACATTTTAACATATCAGTTTTTGGTTTTTTTCCCTTTCTGAGGCAGGGTCATGCTTTTTAGGTGGAGGGGCCTCTCTTGAAATCACTATTTATCCTAAGCCTACCTTGGACTCTTGGAGATCCTCCTGCTTCAGCCTCTTGAGTGCTAGAAGAAGTGTGGACTCTCATGACTGGTACGATTAGGTATTTTAGGGTATAGTTCTTCATAATCTTCACTGGAGAAAGTTAAATGCTGAAAGAAATTTTGTTTTGCCAAGAGTAGAGTCAAGTTCGGCATAGTGATATAGACTGGAAATCCAGTACCAAGCCAGGCTGAGACAAGAGGATCACAAGCTCCCTAACTATGTGAGCAACTTAATAAGATGAGTTTAAAAAATAAATCAAATAGGAATGGGCTATAGGGTATTAGTAGTGCACACCTGGATTCAAGCACAAAAAAAGAAAATAAAAGAACACAGTTGAAGAACTAGAGCCTTCTAATGACTAGTCAGAAGGTACATGAGGATATGACAGAGCAGTGAGGCACTCAACGTAACTAGACAGGACCAGAGGTGCCAGTTGTTAGAGTAGTATGAGTCTCAGTGAAATCTGTGGCTTCCAAAATAATGAAAGGGTATAAGTTTCTGTTGAATCCAAACCTGATAAGTTTTATGGATTTACAAATACTACCGGTGACATGCAGTCGAAGTTACATCCAGCAAATTATCCTATTATTTTTCTTCTTTTTAGTATTATTCTACAAGAAATTTTATTTTATGTGTCTATTGTATTTATTACCAAATTCACACAAGAATAAAATTTGTAGTTTAGAGAAATTCAGGCAGGAAGAGTACTTTAGAATCTATAGATGAATAATGAAACCTGGTTGAAGAAAATGTTTTGAAAGTCAATTTGTACGTGCCCTGTTGTACATGACCATGTTGGAGCTGGCTGCTTAAATTAGATCATGATAGAAATATTACTGAAAATTCAGTGTCATGATTTTGCTGTGTTTTTCATCTGCACACCACCAGTCAGTGACATTATTATCTTATTTTGAATTTGTGAGATTTTCTTGCCTTTCAGATAACATATTGCACCTATGTTCCGAAAAGGACTTATTCAAAAGATAATATTGGAATATAACTAAAGAATTAAGAATTTTCCTGCTGTTATGCACATATACCCATGTTTATTAAAGCATAACTCATAATACCTCAATCTTATGAGGGACCTATATGCCCAACAACACACGAATGAATAAAGAAAATGCACTATGTAAACACAGTGGAGTAAGCCTCTGCCATTAAGAAGGATAAGCCTGAGTCATGTGTAGACATAATGGTACTCCTTGATATCACGCTAAGTGGAACATACTGAACAAACAATTTGAAGTATCACCTGGCTTCTCTCATATGAGAAACCCCAAGGATAAATAAAGAATAAAGCTTAGTCAGGAAGTAGGGAGATAGATCTTTCTCAGACAAGAAGGAAATTAAGAGATAATTGAGTGGGGAGGTAAATGGCTTAATGCAAAGAATTATTATGTGTCACAAATGTACCAACCCCTTATGTGGAATGTTATCATTACGTATTGGTTACATGTACTAATACAAGTATGAAAGAAAAAAAAAGAAAAAAAATTTCCTGTCAACAGCTCTCTACTTTAAAATATATTTCTTATTAATCTTCCAAGCATCTGTATACATTTATTGATACTTACAAGTAATTAATTTTTTTAGTATTATGTGATATCAACTCATAGGATACATATAATATTATTTTTGAATGGAATAAACGATAATTGCTGTAAAAAACCAACCACTGAATAGATGTGATAGTCTGCTTTCTAATCCTACAGCAAAGCATCTGAAGAAACTAATGTAAGTAGACAAAAATTTTACACTGGCTCACAGTTTTGCAGGCTCCTGTTTAAGTTTCACTGACTTCATCAATTTGGATTCTGGATGGTACAGCACACTACAGGCACAGTAGAACAAAACTATGTAAGACAGGAATTCAAAAGAGAGAAGGGGAGTAGAAAATAATACCACAATGTCCTTCAAAGGTGTAGTAGAACATAAGAGTTTAGATAGAACTCTGAAAATTGGGCTGTCTTTATCTTAACCATTTTATCTTAACGTTTCAAGAAGTTTAAAGATGATTTTAGTCTCAGGTACCACAGTTATGATTTGTCCTTTGTAGCTGACATATTGAAATTTACTCAGAATTTCTGAAATTAAAGAATATTGTATTAACTTCACTAGATATAAGCATATTTCAAAACTGCATCATATTCATTTCTAGCAATAATAGCATTATAGAAAGGTTATTACATATATGTACATATAATATCTATCTATATATCTATATATCTATCTGTATACTGCAGAATGATTTTCTTTCACAAGCAACCAGAATTTTTTTTTTTTTTGACAGGGTCTCACTTGTAGCTCAGGTGGCCCTGAGCTCACTATGTAGCCTAGAAGAGCTTCAGACTCACAGTAATCCTCCTGCTTCTGCCTCCCCAGTGCTGAGATTACAGGTGTGAACCACCATGCCCAGCACTGTGGAATGTGGTACTGATTGTAGGTGGGCATGAGACTCCATGTCTGGTGTTGTTGTATGTGATTACCGGATCAAATCTGGGCCCTTGTGTTTGCAAGACAGGCAGCAGAAGCATGGGGCTAAATCCCCAGCTTCTCAAACTAGAAATTCTGTACTGAGCAGCATGCTCTTTTTTTTTTTTTGAGACAGTGTCTTGCTTTGTAATTCAGGCTGGCCCTGAGCTCAGCCGCAAACTCACATCACAGCAATCCTCCTGCCTCTGCCTCCCGAGTGCTGGGATTACAGGAGTGAGCCACCATGCCCAGCACTGTGGTATGTGGTACTGATTGCTGCTACAGGTGAGTCTCCACACCCAGTGTTGTATGTGGTCACCAGGGATCGAACCCGGGCCCTTGCAAGACAGGCACCGGAACCACTGAGCTAAATCCCTGGCCCAACATGATCTTGATTCTTGTTCTTCAGTCAATCTTGTTGCAACTACCAAGTTTTAATATAAGGAAATATTTTTCTTAAAACTTATTTTAATATTTTATTAAATAATAAAGAATTTAGGTATATAAGAAACAAAAAGGAATAATAGATAAATTGTGTCTGTATAATGGTTGTTTCAGTAGTTTAAAGTGGGAGTAGAGTAAAAATAAAGGCACCCATATGTATTTTAATATTTTCATCCATTTATTTCAATTTATCTCTTTTTTGGTTTGGTGTGTCACTGTAAAATTATAGCAAAATTAGTTCATATAATTGATGTAGAAAATGTTATCTCTAAGTTTATAGGATGTATTTTGATTCAGAGAATAATTTTGACAATTGCATATTTCTACTTTTCTTTTTAACTTTTGTTTTTGAAACAGGTTCTTACTATGTATTTGGGACTAAGCTTGAATTTAGAGTAATCCTCCTGTGTCAGTCTCTTGAGTGGTAGGACCATATGCTTTCACTATGCTTGACATTGTGTATTTTTTTATGTGGCCCAGTTATCATAATTTTTGTGTTTACAAAATGTATTTTCAGTAATTTAATTTCTTAATAATTAACCTATTCTCTAACAATTCGATACATTCAATTTTGTGAATGACTCTTTTACACTTATCTATCCAATTTATCTTTATAATTTCCAAATCTACTATTTCAGCCTTTTGCTTTGCATCTTTTGAATTCCCCTCATGTCTCTCATGTGCTAATTTTTATATTTAAATGGCTCTGATCCTATACTTCATAATTGTAATCTTTGAGAGTATCAACTCTCTTGTAAAACCATTCTTTTTATTAAAACTTACCTACTCTTCTCTCTAATTTTAGTTACTCCTGGAGTCAGCAGTTGCTCGAGAAAATGATAGCCCTCTTTACTGGCATCTCTTTGATATAATGACTATTAGTTTCAAGCGGCCTCTTACTCCTACCAGGGGTATGTCTGCATTTCCCCAGCCATTCATTAACCTGTTGTTTCACACCTCATCCTTTCCTTTGAAAACTTCATCTGCCTTCTGCTGGTTCTCATTTCCAGCTGATGATTTTACTTCTGGGAGAAGTAATCACAAATGGAATTTACTCAGCATGCATATTAACCATGAAGTATAAACTTGGGCTGCATGCTAACCAGAGTACGCTTTGCATTTGCTCTTGTTGTCATGGATGAAAACAACTCTTCCACTTTAACAGTATGTCCCTATCTGTTTTATGAAGTCATTATTTTAACAATCTTCTCTCTGATCACTTCCCTGTCTCCCATAACTCTTCTGTTAATCCTATCAGCAGCATATAATAAGGCTTTAAGCTATCTTTAAAAATTTCCCTTGATAACCTATTTTTGTTTTGAATATACAGTTTCTTAAAATGATATATGCATTCGCTATCTACAGATTTTTTTTTCTATTGAATCATTTGACTGAAGATTTTCCTTTACTTATCTACTGAAAAGTCTTATGTCAAGGTATTCAGTAAACTACACACGGTATTCAATAATTATGTCTTATTTACTGGAGGTGTATTTGTAATATTTGACGGTGCTTCTTGAGTTAAAAAAAAAATCTAGTTTCAAGTTTGGCCATTTCTTTAATGTAGTCATCCAGTTGTAACTGAAAAAATCCAACAAGATCCTTGACTCATTTGTTGAAGGAGCAGGTCCAAAAGTCCATTGAATCAGTTTCCATTTCTGTTGCATCCTCTGCAGTATTTTGTACAGCGATAATTCAGTGTCTCTCAATTCAACACTGTACTTCAGGAATAATACTCTTGTAGCCTCTGGTTATTGAGTAGCCCAATGATACATTTTTATATCTTTATTTTATCTGATTATTTTTCAGGATCCATATTCAAACACAATATCCATCCAAATTTCCTCAAGAAGTATGTGTTTGTCACCTTCTCTGTTCAGCATCTCTGCTGAGGTGCTTAAAATGATATACCCAACGTCAACTCCTAGCACTATTTTTTCAAGTTGGCTCTAACCACAAGAGTCTTCTTTTTGCATTAACTCTTCCAAATACCTGGAGGCCACTTGCAAAACTTTTTTTACTTTCCCAATCACAGGAGACAAGTCTTTTTGTTTTCCAGCTATGTTCAGAATCTGGATCATTTCCTTATCTCCACTATCCAACAGTTCTCTCCAAGTCACCATATTTCACATAGATTTTCACAGACTTGCCCTCTGCTGATCTCATAATTTCTACTTCTAACTTATATTCCAAAAACACACAAAAGCACATTGTCTTTTGTAAGTGCTATACTCCATACTGTCTCTATCCTTAGCAAGTCTTTCTAGTAACTATGTTCACCACGGAAAGCCAAGGTTTTATATTGTACCACAAACTCCCTGTGGACAGCTTCCTCTGATCTCAGTGTGCTCGTTCTTTTGTACCCTCACTCACGCAGCTCCATTGCACTGACACTTTGTCTCTCAAAGCACACTTCCGTTTGAGGGCCTGAGATACTGGTCCTTAACTATTCACAAGAATGGCTTATTCCCAACCATTAATTATTTTTATGTCAAATTTTCATTAGTAGATGCTCTCAACATAATTATCCATGTATTTCTTTCCATAGATTCTGATAATTTATATAAATCTTTCATATCCTACTGGAATATATTTTGTCTACAT
>PVIR01031215.1:0-19630 GCA_004026965.1 Petromus typicus | reverse complement strand
TGACCCGGCCATTGCCCTGCTAGGTATATACACACAAGAATTAAAAGACTCATATCACAGTGACATATGTGCACCCATGTTTATAGCAGCCCAATTTGTGATTGCTACATCTTGGAAACAACCCAAGTGTCCATCAACTGGAGACTGGATAAAAAAGCTGTGGTTCTTCTACAGAATGGGGTATTACTCTGCCATAAAATATGATAAGTTTGAATCATTTCTACTTAAATGGACATACCTTGAGGATATCCTCATAAGTGAAATAAATAGGTCACAGATAGGTACATATCGCATCTTTTCTCTGGTATGAGAAAATAAAGATGTAAATGAGTCCTAGAATTGTATGTTACATATTGTGAAATAGAAAATGCTCAATGTAAAATAGGGTGAAGGGGGAAAAACGATGAGATTGTAACAAAAAAGTAAAGAAACAAATTTTATGTATATAGGGTGGTGGTAGAGTAGGTAGGGCTATGGGAAAAATGAGAATTAAGTTGTGTCTTATACTTTTACAAATCCCCATTATGGAGTGCAATCATGATGCATATATGTAATGTACCAATAAAGATAAAAAAATAATAAGAAATATTCATTTTACTTCCTAGAGATTTTTTATCACTGTCCCACACTGTCAATTAGCAACCATATTTGGCACCTTTTCATCACTATCACCATAGCATTGCTACTGTCCTCCTCACACTGTGGATAGATGTATGACATCAATAAAAAACTTTGAAGTCTGTACTTCTGTAACAGGACCTGAGTTTTGTTTTCAATTTTTTAAATAATGGGAGTAGGGCACTTGTACTGTGATATTTCTTTTCAAGAAACAAGAGAGAATATAATCACAGAGTAAAAAGTAATTTTGTGTTAGACTAGGAGGAGTAACAGAAAGCAAGGAGAGAGAAGAAATAGTACATCCAAGCTTGTTGAAGAGGAGGTAGAGACCCTAGAGAAAGGTAGTTAATAATAGCCGATTTAATTTGATATCTGGTTAGGAACATCATTTCATCCACTTTTCATACTTTGTATATTCAAAATATATAGCTTATAAAATCAGTTTATTTTTCTCGAAGAGGTGAGAATATGGGGTAAATTTATGCAAGTAAGTTCTGTGAGTATTTGATAATAATAGTTTTTATTGAGTGAATTTCAAAATAAGTGTGCCAATGTTTGTAAACACTCTCTTTTTTAAAAAAATTAAATTCCTTATTGGTACATTTTATATACACATCATGATCACACTCAATATTCAGAATTTGTACCAGAATATGACATGATTTAATTCTCATTTTTACACATTTGCCTGCCCACATTACAACCACCCGCCCCCTATATACGTAGACTTTCTTTCCTTTTTTAACATCATATTTCCCCCTCATTACTTACCCCTACCCTTTTCCCTTTGACTGTTTTCTATTTCACAATGTCTATCATACATTCTATAATTCATTTACATCTTCAGTTTTTCATACCAGAGGAAAGATTTTTTGTAACTACTCTTTTCTATAGCCTGACCTGTGCCGTTTTAAGAGGTACTGTTGATTTTCTTTCATTTTTTCAATATCAAATAACAAATCTTGACATCTGTGAAAATGTTCATTATTGGAAAAGTTTGGTTCAGATGCATTTGAGCAATGACCAAATGAGTCATTGTGTTGTGGAAACTTATTAACAACTTCATATCTTAAGTGCAAATTTAAAGAAAATTCTGAGAACAGAGAGATGCTATGTAAAGAGAGGTGGAAATCTTCCATTTATTCATGTTTACTCAGGAAAGGCCAGGAAGGAGTCCACTACACTGGGAGAATTTAAAGATAGTAATTGTATTTCTCAAAGTTGGAACTTTTAAAATTTGTAGTGCCTTGTTAATTCTAAGCTGTGTTAGTGACAAAACCCTAGTTACCAAGACAGACCCTTTACACTGTCCCCCCTCCCTCTGCTCTCCCTCTGTCTACACACAAGTGCTGACTGTGTATGTAATCCTGTAAACACCACAAACAAATGTGTCCTTGTTCATTTGCTGTGTATTGAAATGATTTCCAGAGAAGACAAAAATTCTTTTTAAATGTTGCAATTAAGGAATGGGAGCTTCTGCTTCTGCCCCTCCCTTGGGATGTTTCCTTTTGGTTTTCTTGTGATGCTTCTCATGCCCAGGGTGTGGATATCTAGAATCTGGCTTCTATCCAGATCAGTCCACACTGAAGCAGAACCTCTCTGTGTCACTCAGAACCATTAACTGCTATTTGATACTGGAACAAGAATCACTATCATTCTACTTTGACTCTATACCTTTAATTTAGTATAAATAAAAAATGTTAAAGTCTCCTTAATTTGTATAAAATATCTAAAGCAATACTTTCTTTTCTGAGTTTAGTGGACTGGTCTGTACCCAGATGGTTCCGTGAGCAATGAATGGAGCTCTAATACATCATCTACTTGGAAAGTAACAGTTGTTCTATGACACTAAAGGCACTGAAAAGTCTTTTTAGGACATGAATAGGTTGTCTAAACTTTGTGGGGTTTTTTTTTTTTTTTTGAAGTAGTAACTTATATACCTTCTCAAAATAAAATTTCATTGATGAGAACACTAGGAAAGTACTGGGATCATTATTTTGTTTTTTATTTTATCAAGAATTCATCTGTAGGGCCAGGGAGTTAGCTCAGTGGTCCCGGCGCCTGTCTTGCAAGCTCAAGGACCTGAGTTTGATTCCCCGGTAACCACATACAATACTGGATGTGGAGACTCACCCCAGCAGCAACCAGTACCATACACCATAGTGCCGGGCGTGGTGGCTCACACCTGTCATCCCAGCACTCAGGAGGCAGAGGCAGGAGGATTGTTGCGATGTGAATGGGAGGCTGGGCTCAGGGCCAGCCTGAACTACAAAGTGAGATCCTGTCTAAAAAAAAAAAAAAAAAAAAAAAAAAAAAAAAAAAAAAGTCATCTGTATATTTGGTATGCATCCCTAATGAACCTTGCATCCCTGATAAAACTTTAAAAGCTTTTCTCAGTTTAAACAAATTTAAGCAATTTTGAAAAACCCTAAAGCATAGTAGTTATTCCTTCGAAGCTTAGCCTTCGGTGAAATGAATGAAAATAGTAGCTGTATGAGCATTTGTGCAAAGCTTTAAATAATTTCATAGATATTTTCTCAAAAATGCCACTAAAAGTATATTAATGCATTTTTTCTAAACGTTTTTATTAGTATATACTTGAGATAAGTAATGTTTACAATCTTTATTGAATCAGTACATGTACACAATACATTTTAATTCCATTGTTTCATTGCATTTCCCTACCTCATCTGCATTCATCTCTTGCTTCCCTTCTTTTTTTGTACTTTTGCAATATATAATATTTATATTTTTTGGTGGGATTGGTACATATACTTAAGACATCTTAATTCTCTTTTCAACCCCTTTCCCTCTGCTCCCTTCCCCTTTCTTCCATCTCTTGATTCCCTTCCCCTTTGAGAGAGGTCTATCCTCCCACTTCCTATTATCAATCTTTTCTCTTGCTCTTTATTTATACTCATATAGAAGAATCCATGCAGAATTTAATTTTGTGTGACTCATTTCACTTAACGTTACAGTATCAAGGTGTATTGAATTTCTGGTATGTGATTCTAGTTTATATTTCTTTACAGCTGAGTAGTACTCCACTGTGTATAAATACATTTTCTCCCTCCGTTCATTTGTTGATGAACATATAGGTCGCTTCCAAGGTTGGGATGTCATGATTGTGCTGCTATAAATATTGGTGCCTGGGTTTCATTGCAATGTGATGTCAACACTTTAAGGAAGAATCTAGAAGCAGAATAGCTGAATATAATAGCATTTCTAGTTTCAGGAATTTTTTTTTTAAGTTATTTTGAGACAGGGTCTTGCTTTGTAGTTCAGGCTGGCCCTGAGCTCAGCCTCCAACTCACATTACAGCAATCCTCCTGCCTCTGCCTCCCGAGTGCTGGGATAGCAGGCGTGCGTCATGACGCCCGGCACTATGGTATGTAGTACTGATTGCTGCTGGGCAGGAGTCTCCACGCCCAGTATGGTATGTGGTTAACTGGAGATCAAACCCGGGCCCTTGAGCTTGCAAGACATGCCCCAGAACCACTGAGCTAAATCCCCAGCCCATAGTTTCAGGGATTTTTTACAAATCTCCATCCACATGTATAAAGTGGTCATACTAGTTTCCATTCACTCCAACAATGAAGAAATGCTCCTTTTCTCCAAAAACTCACTACTATCTGTTATTGTTTGACTTCTTTGTGATTACCACTCTCTCCCTCTGAGGCAAGATGAAATCTCAGATTTATTTTATTTTGTATTTCTCTAGTAGCCAGTGAAGTTGAGCTTCTCTTTGTGTATTGATTAGTCTTTTTTCTTTCTGGATAATTTCCATTTACTTCACTCACTCTTTTTCTAAATGGGTCACTTACTCTGTGGAGAGTAAGTTTAAAAATTCTTTACATATTCTAGATATTAGTGCTCTGCTTGAGAAATAGTTGGTAAACATTTTTTCCCATTCTGTAGATTTTTCTTTTCAGTGTTGTTACTCTTTAATGACACTCTCAGATAGAAGCCGAGAGGAAAACATTTAAATTTAGCTCAGAAATGGCAATCTACTAAAAGCAGTCATTGTGGTATGCATATATTTACATGATTAGACAATAAATTAGTACATACAACTTTTTAGATAACTGCAACTTATACCTTTACACTTCCAAATCATTTTCTCTGTTTTTGAGTCATCTCCCAAATATATTTTCCCTGACTTCCACACATTTATCAAATGTTACAAAGCATTCTGCGATGACTTGGAACATTAGGTAAGTAATAGAATACTAACCACGATGTCTTTTCCTCTAGTTGTATTATTTAACAGTATCAGGTCTATTTTTTCATAGCAAGAAAATTTGATCTGTATGCTACCTTAAATCGAACTGCTTCAGTTTGTTCTAGAAACCCAACACCTTCATGAGTTTCATTTTTCCTCATTTTGTGACTGTCTCCCTGAAATTTGTTCGAAGTTTCAAAAGGGAATGGGAAATGGTTTGGAAAGGAGAGTTGAGCAACAATTGACAGATTCTTTGTAATAACTGAAAATATAAACTTTGGTATTATTGAGTTCCAGATTCAATACTAATTATCATATAGGGCATGTTACCTATACCATGAGTCTTAATTTAACCCTGTCTGGAATATAGGATACTAATATTTACATTGTATGCGCATTGAAGTATATTTTAAATGTCAGAAGAATATGCAAGTTCACATCAATGGAGAGCCATCATAAAAGTTTACATGATCACTGAGAATTTGGAAAGGACCAAACCGATCAAGCAGACAATACGTCAAAGCCTGAAGTCACTTCTTTATGGGATCATATGTAAAATAGTTAGAAGTTTATACTGTAGAACTGGCAGAATTCACTTTAAATTTAGGCTCTGCAACTTACTTTGTTTTTCTATGGGCAAGTTTTCACGAATAATTTTTACTCCTCTCTGCAGAATAGTCATGGCTCAGGGTTGTTCTGAAGAGTATACACAGAACACACACACAACACACACACACACTTTCTCAGTATCTGTAAAATATAACAAATGAAGAGAGAGTGACAGCAATGATAATACAAGAGCTGATTGTAAACTACAGTGTGTATTTAAAATTATTTTTAAAAATTACATTAAAGACACATTGTCATGAATCGCCTTGAAAATCCATCACTTCAAACAAACATCATTCTTGCCACTTTTTGAGGCAGTTCTAGAAGTTCTCTGTTATGAAGGTTTCTACAATGTGTGGTCAAAAATATGGTGAGTGTCCACTGCCAACTGCATCCAATGAAAAGGCAGGCTCCTAACTGCATCGCACTGAGGACTTTTCCACCTTCGTGATTGTCTCTGAAATCTTGTGACCTCTGGCATTGCAGCCAAGTCAAAATGACCATGAAAGGTGAATATTTTCAGTCAATTTAGGACATTGTCACTAATGACATTCATGAAAGAAAATTTCCAGAATTGCCTCAGATAGTAAGAAGAATAATTTAATATGTATTTTAGAAATAAGAGAAGTGTTTTGAGGGGGGTTCACTGCAATAATAAATATGCACTATATTGTCGATTACATCCGATGCACTCAGTTCTTGGTATGATTCATTTTGCTTCTGGAAAATCATGAGACATGTAGATACTCTTCACTGCTACTGTTCAAGTTTGGCTCATTATATTGTGTTATTGTTACACTCAAAAATAATACAGAATAAATACATGTGATCAATATTTTTTCCTCTTTTCCAGTTTTATGTCATGGAAAAAGCTTTTTTTCATTATAAAGTTACATTATCAAAGTTCTTGCTAAATGCTATCATTAAATGTTTAGGAGGAGAATGAAAATAAAAACAAAATACATACATGTTTAGCATATTTAGATGCTTGCATTTTCTCAACTTTGACTGTGCATTGATAATACTGGAAAAACATGTTAAAATACCAATGCCTGGACAACATTTGTGTTAAAATACATCAGCATTTCTGGTGTGAGACCCATTATCAGTAGTTTCTGAAGCCTTCAAGTGGTCCCAGCACAGTGAAGTTTGTGAACCACTGCGCTATCTGTTGTCAAATCTATGTATATATTCTAGTCACCTCACATACCTTTAAATACTTTTGAGAGCTTGAACTAGTAAAACCAGCTACTGTATATGAGGGACTGAATACAGATCAGGTATAGTCTACATATTTATTACTTCATTTATATTTTATAATATAAAGTTTGCTTTATGTACTTTTCTTCATTTTAGAGACATTCAGTTCCTTACGGATCATGTATCTTATTTGTATCATTCTTTGGTATGGACACTTGAACAATCAGAAAATAAGTATTTGGAAATGAATAAACAATTTTGTATGAAAAATGTTGGGAACCATCCTGTTTGGAAACTGCAAGCTCAAAATTGACCAGACCTTCCTGCCTGCAGACAGACTTTGGACTTGACTCTTGTCATCACCTCTGATGGCAACAAAGACTTCATGGTTCCGCATGCTGTGATGCCTCAGGGCAGAACTGTGGGGGATCTGTCTGACCTCTCAAGGACTACTGCTGACTTCTGCCTTGCTCTGGGATCTTGAGCTACATAACTTCTTTAGGACTGTTTTTGATGTCTCTCCACCTTTCCGGCTTGGGGAAATTTAGCTAATAAAAGGTGTGGCAGGCGGCAGTCTGGGGTCCTTGCCACCCAGAGTAGCATGGATCAGGCCCAAACTCAGTTTCTCTAAAAAGAAAAGGAAAAATAAATTATTTTGAGCTCAAACAAAACAATTAGACAAATTGTATGACTGGACAAACAGAAAAACATATAAGATAATCTATAAAATTAAGAGTACACTCAAATATATTGGACCAAACTGAATTATAATATCTCTTGTATAATTGTTTGTCTTCTAATTGTAATTAAAACTGGTCAAAAACTTTTTGGAGGTCAATTAATAGATATCTTATGATTAGAATCAGGAGGAATCAAAAGTGCTTTATACCTGTAAGGAACATTGTTAAGTTGTCCCCCCAAAAGGTTGTATATATCATATATACATTATAAATACATATATATTATATGTATTATTTATTTATTTTTAGTAACCCATGAATCTATGCTTGTTCTCCCTTTGGAGGTGACCTCTTGGTCCTGGACTTGCTCTTGATCCTAATCCTGCAATGGATTTGTTGGTCATTGCAGGTAAGGTAGGTTGCTCAGGTACAGCTGACTCATCATTCTCATCAGGGGTGCTGTTGTCTGTTTTCAGAGATGTTGGTGATTTTACCAGTGTGACCCATGGTTGTACATTCTGGGAGGGCAGCCACAAGATTTCATTGGTATCTGTCAGCACACAAGGGAAACTTCTCCCCCAAGTTATTAAAGCAGTGGGGCTTCTACCTGTTTGGACATCTTGCCAAAGGACTTGTGGTTTGGAGGTCTTAGCCATGGGATTTTATTCCTATGGAGCACAGCAGGCACTTGCATGAAACATGCTGCAGGATTCAAAAAGTTAGGTACAAAACCACCTAGATATAAACAGGCTTGTGGAGACAGCTGACTTTCCTCTTGATTGTTTAAGCAGCTGATATTTGAGAGTAGAATGGGCTCTTTTCACTATGGCTTGTCCTTGTTGGTTATATGGAATACCAGTATTATTCTTGACATACCAAATAAGAAAGAAATTTTGGATACATTTATTAACACATGATGGACCAGTTAAATAAAAGCAGCTATTTTATGGGAAAGATTTGTTTTTCATAGAATTGCTCTTTGAGACCTGTAGGTGAATGGGAGGTGTTAAGTACAAACAAATAAATTGGACAGTTAGAGTTAATATGAAAAACCTGTTGTTTATGTATGGCTTGTTCTATTAACTTTAACTCCTTTTGTACCTCTAGAGTTAATTTTTGAGGGAAATTAAGATCAGAATTTCCTTGTAATGCTTTATACAAATTTTGCAATTGAAAAGTTGGCATCGCTATTTTAGGCCTAATCCAATTAATATCACCTAATAATTTTTGAAAATCATTTAGTGTTTTTAATTTGTCTGTTTTAAGTTGTATTTTTTGTGACTTAACAGACGGCTGTGATAGCAAAGTATCCAAGTAAGTATAAGGTTTTCATAATTGGACCTTTTCAGGTGCTATGCACAGTCCAAAGCATAAGTCCTTCTTTACAACAGCAAAGGCCTGAAAAAGTGGCTGTTGTGAAGTTGCAGAGATTAATATACAGCACATAAATCCTGAAGCAAACACTCTTTGCTGGACTTTTTGGTAATAACAAAGATAGGTGTGTTACAAGGGTTCACAGATGGCTCTAAATGCCCTTTAAGATGTTTTGATCTAAGTAGCTCTAAAATAGTTAGATTTTTTTTGTGTGTGTTAGGGGCCATTGATTAACTGCTGGGGTCAGCCGGGCAGAGCAATGGGGTGACCGAGCCGAGGAGCTAGGATGAGAAATAAGTAAAGACAGAACAGCAGGACTTGGAAGGGCTCATCAGTCAATACCGAATAAGTGCATATTTATTTAACAGCCTTCTTTTATACATTTCTTAAGTACTGCCTGTGAGCCGACTAGCTTCGTTCGTGTGTACAGAAAAGAAAAAAAAATTAGTGAAAGAACTGGTAGGCGGGGTGTGATGACAATATTCTTAATTTAATCTAGCACGAGGGTGTGTAAAGGTTCTTAGTTTAATATAGTATGAAGGTGTATAAAGGTTCTTAGTTTAATCTGGTATGAGAGTGTGTAAAGGTTCTTAGTTTAATCTGGTATGACAGTAATTATTCTTGAGTAAGGTAGACAATGTTGGGCTCTGATCCAGAAATCAGGCCAACTTTTTCTTTCCTGCATGGGCAGCCATGACACTGTAGGAAATGGCTCCCAACAATTAACACAAATGGGATCATTTGATTTGCACTGCAAAAGCAAAGCTGCTTTGGGTGGAGAAATTTTAATAGCCCCAACTAAAAAACTTTGATCATATCTAATTCCAAAAAGCTCGTTCTTTTGTTGCTCTTGTACACACTGCATTCTTCCCTGAAGCTGCTTGCCTAGTCCATTTCCTGGTTCATATCCCATTTTATACATCATTTGTTCAACTAGTGAAGTTTTAGGGGGAAAATAGTCACTACAACTCTCCATTCTTCCAACAAATCTCTTTCCCATAAGTTTACAGAGCTATGTAAGGACAAATGTGTTCCAATTGACCATCATGTCCTTCCTAATGTAAAGGTAGGGAGCTTTGTAGAGCTTGTTGAGAGTCACCAAGGCCTACCTTTGATATTTTAACTTGTTTTGTACCCAAAGCTGGGGACCATAAAGATGAGGATATGCTGACTACATTCACACCTGTGTCTATTGACCCTGTGAATAACTTGTCATTCAACTTAATTTTACACATAGATCAATTTTTGGAAATCTGTTGGCTGAAATAAACCTCTTTTTGAGAAATTTCTGGCTGAAGATCTTCTCTAGAACTTTTAAGGCCAACATTACTTAATTTTGGTTTAAGCAAGGGCAACAATTCTGCAATATAATCTCCTTGTTCAATTACCCAAAGTCCTGCAGAACTAACAGGAACACACATTTCAGAGTTGTAACCAGAATCAATAACAGATGGAATAACAGTAACGCCTTTTAAAGTTGGAGAGAATTTCGCAAGTATCAAATCAATTGTTCCAGGTGGCGGGGGGCCATAAATTCCAGTGGGAACAAACACAGGAGTCTCACCTCCCAGCAGGTGAACTCTCTGAGCAGCAGAAAGATCTAGTATTGAGCTCCCAGGTGTTCCCATGATAAGGGAAGAAATATCCCTCTGACACCAATGCCATCTGGTTTTCTACTTATGCACACTACAAAGACCAGAATAATTATGTTCTGGGCAGCTGCTCCTCTGTTCACCAAGGGGGCTCCCATTTAGCAGTCTCCCAAACTTTAAGGGTTTTTGTTTTAAAGGAAAGAATTTTTATTTTTATAATTTGGAAAAACCAGATTGTGGCAATAAATACACTATCTGTAGCTGACAAAACTTGTTTGGATTGTTGCAATTAAGGAAAAACAGTATTTCTGTAAAACAAATTTGAGATCACTAGCTACCTGTGAAGAGAAAGGCATACCTTTAACAACATTATATGAAATTCAATTTAATTATAGGTGCATTTCTTAGGGAAAAAATTAAGATTAAAAGAAAAAAATTATTTTGAGCTCAAACAAAAACAATTAGACAAACTGTAGGACTGGACAAACTGATAAACAGACAAACATATAAGACATAAAAACAGGGAATTAAATAATTTGCCCAAAGCTACAAAGCAGTCTTTGAAGCCATACATAGTTAATTGAAAAGAACTAGTGTTTTCCTTGCGTGCTACATTGATTTTCTCCTTTGTTCATAGAATAATAGGAATTTTCTATGATAAACAGCAACACCAATAATCCTATAGCCAAACTTCAAGATTCACTGAAGTAATAATTCATTATTACTGTATTTGCGTGCATTGATGCATGTAAACAGTATATCTAGGGCCTTCAAGGTGGTCCTAGAATCTATAAAAGACACTATTTACCTCAGGAATGAGGCATATACTGTGTGTAATGCTCATTTTAAGGAGTTGGAAAACCCTGTGTGAGTTAAATTGTCAAATCCAGCTAAAACCAACCTCTTTACTCCATAAAGCTGTCCTACAGTAATACTAGATGATTCTAATTTCTCCCTATTTTTGGACTCCTGGGGTATTATCACTTTTGCTATTCATTTTGCTATACATTACATCCCTCCTCATGTGGCTAATTTTTATGTATATATACTCTCTACTCTTGTGATCATTAAATTTCTAAAAATAAGTAACAATCATATATATGGCCCTACTTATTTTTCATATATTAACTCATTTATTCTACCAATACCATTTAAAATGGGTACTGTAACATATCCACTGAAAAGTGGAAAATGGCTCTGTTGAAATACAGTTGCAGAAATATCTTTATATTTTTTTAAAAATAGTGCTATACTTGTTTAATTAATGCATTGGGTAATAACACCTAAAATATTCCTAAAATTTTAGTAAGTTTTCAGCTGAGCTGAAATTATATCTTAGGATAATTATAACCTTTCTGTGACATCAAATTATCTGTGTTTTCTGTTCCTGGAAAAGTCATAGATATGACTAATATCTCTGCAGCCCATTGTCTAATTTCAAAATCAAAGAAACTGTTCATTTTTAGTTAGAAGATAGTGAGACTAGAAATGTAATTTTGCCAACCCAAAGTGTTCATGCTAATGATATGATTTGCAGCTACATTTACTGAATATATATGCTTACATATAAATGCATAAACACACACACACACATATATATATACACATATGATTTATACATTAATTACATTAGAAATATTTGGTGACATGTATTTAACTAAATCCTATCAGCACTTATTTAGACTTCTAAAGTTAGGAGAAAAAATTTCTTTAGGAAAAATAGAATAAAATTCTTATATCTTTAAAAATTATGTTTAAATATTCTCTTAGTCCCTATGGATGTTCTAAAACTAGACACTTTGTATTTAACCCTGCCAGATAGTACCTTTCCCCCATTCCTTTTCCACAGCATACTTTTTTCTTTTTTTTTTCCTTTTGACATTTTTAAAGGGCAACATAGGAAGCCTAGCAGTGAATCATACCAGATCTTTCATTTCAAACAGCTTTAGTTCATTGAAATAAAATACAACTTCAACATCCTCATAAGCAAAATAAACAGGTCACAGATGTGTAAATATCATATCTTTTCTTTGGTATGAGAATATGAAGTGGTAAATGAGTTGTACGTATAGCTGATATTGTGAAATAGAAAATATTTAAAGGAAAGAGTGTAAGGGTAAATAATGAGGGGAAAATGAATATGGTAATAATAAAGAAAAAAGAGAACAAAGATTGTGTATATAGGGGCGGGGGGATGTAAGGTGGGGGAAAAGAGAGAAAAATGAGAATCAAGTCATGCCATATTCTGGTACAAACTATTAATATTGAATGTGATTATCCTGTGTATTCATAATGTACCAATAAACATAATTTAAAATAAAAACTATATAACTTCAAAAACTTCAGGGCTCTAATCAGGTACAAGGTACTACTTAAAATCAATAAATTGAAAGGTTTCTATATAGCACACTCACCAGTTTCCATCTAATCCAATAATCTTGTTAGCATGGTGAGTACCTCACTATTAAATATGCTTTATGAAAAATAGAACTTATTGAGCTTCTTATGTGGGATCCTCAGTGGATTGTTAGTCAATTGTGAGGATTTTGGCATATGACATCAATGATAATATGATTGAAATGTAACATAAGCAAAAAGGAGGAAGCCACCGAGAGCAACAGTGTATTACTCTCACAAAATTTTGTGTTAATTCTTCTACTACAGCTCAACAACTTACCTAGCAGTATCTCATGGAATGACCTTCCTTCTATATTCAAAGAACATGACACATCTGACCAGTCTGCACCACTTACATGGGACAGATAATGAAGCTTTACTGCCTGGACATTGAACATTTAGCAGCAACAATTTTCTTCATATGAAATGCAGTGGCCATGACAGCCAAACTCTGTAGTGGACTGTGCTACAAAATTTTGATGTTTTGATTCATACTTAAATGTGCTCATATAGGGGCAGTCAAATTTAAATTTTAGCTGATACACATAAAATTTTGTGTTATGACAGTACCTTTGAATTTTCAGAAAAACTATGAATAAAGAAAATCATCATTAATAAAATGCAAAATTTCCCAAATCAAATGGTTTTCAATTTCAGTGTTATTTAGAATGATTAAAGCTTATGGAAATTTGAAAAATAACTGATTATTTCAAAGCTGGTTTTTAGACTTTTTAAAATTCATTTTCTGTCCAGAAATTACTTTAATGATCCATGTTATCAATTTTATCCCGATAACCATTAGATGAGTTTAAAATTATTATATTAAAATACTACACTCATGAGAGCTAATATTTCAATGAATAAATTTTTACAGACCTAGAAACAACATCGTGTTGTGAGAACACTTCTTACAGAGTCCCTTATATGAATAAAAGAACAAATAAAAGCAGTGGAGCAAAATGATGAGGATTTCAAGTGGTTTAGGAGGAAAATAGTGTGTGAATATATTTATTCATGCAAAGAAAATGAGTATTGAGCACTTTGTACAAATTATAGCATTTCATTCCAAGAACATTAATCAAATAAGAGGAGGTTCTAGTTTCTCTTTATCACTTTTTCTAAAATTGTTGGTACAAAGCCAGAAAATGTAAAATCAATCAATAAATAAATGTTTTATCTTGCTAATGTAGTCCACTGTTTTCTAGTGAAGCATCCCTTAAAAAAATCATGGTTTCAATATATTATACAACTCATGACAATGTCTGATTATTTCTATTGTTTTGTTACTTGCATCTGTGAAATTACATTTAAATGTGAAATGTTCTATAACACACAATTCTATAATGGCTTCTCTTTAAAATCCAGTGTGGATAATAAACTCTACTGCCATATTTTAGCAAAGACTGGACTTACTAAAGATATTCATGTGTAAATTATTAAAATGCAAAACGATTGAAAAACAAAAGTGGAAAACCAATTATAACCATGCCATTAATGCTTTGCTGTTAACATCTGATCTTCAATAAACTTTTGCATGTCAGATGCCCTGAACATGGCATTTCTTTTACTTCATCCTAATATAATACCTATGGTAACATTATAAAGTATTTTCTATTATGTTCATATTTTGTACAAGCAAATTAATATTTAAACACATTTAAATAACTTTCCCAAGAAAAATAAGATGGCCAGAACTAACTCAGATTTGAGTTCAAAATTTGTACTCATAACTAGTAAATAACACACACACACACACACACACACATCATCATCATCATCATCATCATCATCATCATCATCAAAGAGAAACAGCTGTGTGCTGGGGAATGTAGCTCAGAGCACTTATTGTATTAAAATTCACTGAAGGAACAGATTCAAATATATATATATATATATATATATATATATATATATATATATATATATGTAGGCATACAGTGACCACCTGCAAAGGCAGCTGTGAAAGAATGCAAAAGGGCTGTCTGTGTGTTAGAGAGCCAAAAGATGCAGCTGAAAATCAAAGTCCTGAAGCTCATTATGGAGCCCTGTGAAAGTCCCTATCAGAAGCTGAGAGTCTGTGCAAGAAGGCTGAAGAGTTTACACTGGTTGTACAAAGGTGATGATGAAGATTGGAGCTTCGCCAAAGAAATAAAAGAAAGACATCCGTTTTCCTTGCTTTTTATTCCATACAAGCTAGAAGTCCACTGATTGGTGCCACTCACTGCCAGAACAGACCTCCCCACTTTAGTGAGTCTATTTCAGACACACCCAGAAATACGCTAAGCCAATCAGCTGGGCATTCTTTACTCAAATTGATAGCGAATTTTGCTAACAAACTTGCCTCCTATACAAAAGCCCTGAGTTTCTGCATGGCAAAAAACGAGGGAGGGAAGGGGATGGCACAAGTATCAAATTCTAAGCTAAGTGAAAACACTTCAAGATTATGAACATTTTACCTTAAAATCTTGGTTATAAGGTAGATAGGGGATGGGAAAAAAGAGAATCAAGTCGTGTCATACCCTGGTATAAATTGTCAGTTTTGAATGTGATCATGATGGGCATATAAGATGCACCTATTTCACAATTTAAAAAATTGAATGAAAACTTACATCAGCATAAAATTTCAAGCACAGTGTGACAGAATTACAAAATGACTGAGGAAAAAAGGAAATAATCACCAAAATTTAAAAACACTCTTTCACACTTGTACTCCCACAACTTTGCCCTATGATAGGGCTTTGTGAGGTGCAATTACAAGCTGAGGGAAATTGGAGAAGACAGAGATTCAAAGGGGTCCAAGGGTGACCTACAATGCACACCTAAAAGATTAAATCAACCATAAATATAAGTGTAGTGATAAAATATTAAAACAATCAGAGCATGTACTATCAGTAAAGAATTTAAAGATAAGCCTGATTTAAAGGTCCAGAAATTCATAAGGGAATACAAAATTTAAAAGAGTAGTTTTACATTCTTATAGCTTCCAGGAGACAATAAAAGCTAAAAGAAAAGAAGAAGTATGATAACTGAATGGAAGGAGGGGTTGGAAAATTAAGTTTCTACAAAATATCACAAGTGTAAGTTTGAAAATATTCAAACCTTTCCTTTCCACTAAAACAAGGAAAACAGAGAAGACAAAATAAAACACTCCTAAGAATCCTAGACCCTGTCCAATTTAGGTTAACATTAAAAAACACTATTAAACTTAGATTTTTGTAAATTACCCTCAAGTAAAAGTCTAGATCTCCTTAACATGGCCAAAGCATAAGCAGTGCCTATAAACAAATCATGATATATCAAGACATTAAATATAATTCTTATAAACTAAAGGTCAGCTCTCAAAAACAGCCTGGAAGCATAGTAAAACAGCAAGTCTATATTTCAAAAAAATATAGTATACTAAAATAAACATTTAAAGGGCAGGTAATAATTAAAAAGAGAAAAAATACCTAAAACAAAACTAAATAAGCATTTATATTAAATCTCATTCTTTATTTTTGGAAACATAACCTGGAATGTTTTAGCCAATTGGAACAAAGTTGAGAGTTTCTTAAAAGTTAAATGTAATTTTGCAATGTATTCCAACAACTTATGATCCTATATAATTTCTTCAATTATGAATGTGTGCACTCATAAAAATTTGCACACTAATATTTACAGCAACTTTAGTCAAAATTTCAAATTATTAGAAACAGCCAAGGTGTCTTCCAGTAGAAGAATTGATAAACAAATTATTACCTCCAGATGATAGAGTACCATCCAGCAATTTAAAACAGTGTGGGCCAGTGTTGCACCTTTGGGACAGATGGACTGCATAACATGGGCCTTTGGTTTAATAAAAATACCAAAAAGACAAGGAGCAGGAGGAAGAGGATCCAAAGAAGCAAGAGGGGAGGAGAAGGCCCATAACAACAAAATGGGCTATTAAAATACTCGAAGACTTGAATAAACCTTAAGTATTCATTGCTAAATATAAGCAATCAGTCTAAAAGGGCTTCATACTGTTTGATTTCATTCCTATAACATTCTATATAAAGTAAAATTCTAGGGCATCAGTGCCTGTCATGGATCCATTGTAGGGAATATTGAAAAACTGAGTCACAGAGACATTTTTAAAGGCAGAAAATCTATTGTGTTTACTTCAATGGTGTATTGATGAGTATGTATTTTCAGTACTCAAAGAGTTTTTTTAATACAAGTATTAAATCTAATGAGTAACAGTTAAAAATCACAAGAAATATGGAGATCTCAGGACAAGAATTAGACAGAAAACTACTACAAATGTATGATGCAATTTTACTAAGGATGTAGAAGCGTGAAAGAATACTATTCTAAGTCACTTTACAAGTGAATGGAATTATTTAAATTTAAGACATAAGAAAGCAAATATAAACATAAAACAGAGTTAATAAAGTTACCAGTATAGGAAAATAGCTTAACAATTCTGAAACTATTATTCTTGCATACTGGAATTAAATAATTGAGTAAAGGAGTGGAAGATGGTGTAAAGCAGATTTATTTCTCTCTCGGCTCTAGACCAGCAAAAAATAATACAAGAATTATTTATGCAATAATGGATTGGAACTAGAGACATCATTTTGAAGTCATGCTTAGTTTAGTGTTGACCCAAACGATTGCATATAAGTTATGCATAAGTATTCACTTATGTATAAGTTTGTCTAAAAACATATTATCTTCCAAAAGAAACTAGAAGTAATAATAACTGAGAGAAAAGAGGACAGCAAGCATCAAGAAAATGGTGCCTAATAGTATTATTCATTAAAAGAAAAAGAAATCCTTTTAAAATGTTTCATTAAAGGACTGAAACACAAATATACAGTAGAAGCCTACATCTTATTGTATTACAAGAAAGAAAAGAAATGCTTAAATATAAACACAGAAACACACATACTGATAGCAATATGCTCGGGGGAATAAGTCAATTGAACAGTGTCACTATGCCCAAAGCTAGACTAAATAAATAAATAAAGTAGTCTGGAATTATAACATAAAGTATAAAGTAAATATCCACAAGCTTGTAGAATAACAATGAATTTAAGTAAATAAAAAAGAGACAAATACCTTCTGCAAAACATCTACAAATAATTTTGTGTAGCTATTTTACCTTCAAGAAGATGAACCAGAATCCTTTACTTGTAAAAGTGAACATCAGTATGTTCCTGTTTTTTAAAAAAGAGAAAAGTGATTCACTCTACAGTGAAGAAATATAACAAAACTAAGTCAACTAGCACATTGTTAATCATCCTGAAAGTATGTACCATTGAAATGATATGATTTCACTTCTGTTGTCTTCCTCATTGCAAGCAGTAAAGTCTCAAACTGGCAGAGCAGTGAGGGCCAGCAATTCAGCTTCTTCAGGACAAAGTGTCTACAATCTGGAAAATAATAGCTTGAGAGGAATCAGAGTGAGTAAGGGTCACCTGGGAACAATGAAGGAGCTATCAGAGAAGAAAAAAAGAGAGGCAACACAGATGGCACCACAGGAAGGAGACAGCCTAGTATTACAGGGAGAGGCTGGTTAGCAACCAGCAGAGACACAAATTGAAAGGAACATTTCTGCTCACAGACAACCAGAAAACTATATCAGGACTAAAAGAATCAGTGGCAGTTGGAGCTAGCAATGAAAATAAGGGATGTTGCTTCCAACTATCCTATTAGGTGCATCACAGAGGGCAAAACATATGCCCACCAACCATTTTTCTAATAAGACTACATACTTCAGCCTAAGTAGGAAACTGCGAGTCACAATAGCTCTGGTTGGGAAATAGAGGAAGCAATCTTTGTGTTTACCCACTTGGTATCATGAATAGCAAAGTGAGAGCACAAGTGTCAAAGTATAAAAGATGATTTCTACCTTTATCCACTATTACATTTTTCTGTCTTTATCATTTTTTTCATTAAGGGTTTTCTTTTGATTTTCTTATAGAGTTAGCCTAATTCAATGCAATGTCACATGAAAATCTGCTTTCAGAACTTTGAAAAGAGATTGAAAGTGGGATGGCAGATGACTCAACTCCTGATGACTCATATCATATAAACCAAAGACATTCTGACCGTGAGACAGAGCGACAGATGACATATAGACAAGTACAGAATTAAAGTCCCCAATTCAGATGAGGAAAAAAGCAGTAATATAAATACATGTATTTGACTAACAAAATGCTACAAAATGATCATATATATGTCAACACTGCAATTCAGTGTTTGAAATTATTTGTGATGGAACATATGGTACAAGATGTTATGAAGTACTCTAGTAACGAAGTGCAAGTAAAATGTTCTATATGTACCCAGAATAATGCTAAAAAATACAGTTATCATGATGCCTCACTGTACTAAAAGTCTTCAGAGCAAGATTTTATTATTGTAATAACTTATGGAGAAGGGAAAAATGTGGTATTGAGAGTTTTAGAACAATAATGACACTCAAGAGATTTGGTTTCTTTCAAAATAGCCTACAATATTGTTTCTGCAGGGGTGGTACCAGGGATTGAATTCCAGCTCTTGTGCTTCCAAAGTAGCTAGAGTACCACCTACGTTAAATACCTAGACCCAAATTGCCCACATTTTTTAAAAATCTTTATTGGTACATAAAATATACACATCATGACTGCACTCCATAATGGGGATTTGTACCACTATAAGACACAACTTAATTCTCATTTTTTCCCATAGCCCTACCCACCCTACCACCCCCCCATATACACAAAATTTGTTTCCTTACTTTTTCGTTACAATCTCAACATTGTCCCCTTTCACCTTATTTTACATTGAGCATTTTCTATTTCACAATATATAACATACAATGCTAGGACTCATTTACATCTTCATTTTCTCATACCAGAGAAAAGATGTGATATGTACCTATCTGTGACCTATTTATTTCACTTATGAGGATATCCTCAAGGTATGTCCAT
>PVIR01031214.1:0-10362 GCA_004026965.1 Petromus typicus | reverse complement strand
GTTTGAAAGATTCCACTGTAAAGTTATCTGGAACTAGAATCATCCTTCCTAGAAAGTTTCTACATCCACATTCTGCATACATTTTATTTAATAGTTATAAAACCACTCAGGTTATTTAAGCCTTTCTGAGTGAGCTTTAGACTTTGTTTGAGGGAGAACTGATCCACTTGCCTACATTTTGAAATCATTTAAGCCTGCACTGGCTCTCTTTATTCCTTTATTAACACTTTGTTAACATTTCAGCAGCCATTGGGACGGTAGTTAGAGCTTCTCCTTCATTCCTCCTGGGACATCTTGTAAGTGCTTTATCAAATCTATTCATCTTTTCAGAGAAACAGCTTTTGGTTCGACTTTTTTCACTGGTTTTAATTTCCACTTGAATATGTATTAATTTCTTACTTTCTCTTGCACTGTGTTTAACACGCTCTCTTCCTCATTTCTAAAAAAGACCAGGTGCTTTTTCTCTCCAGAGTTCTTTGAGTCACTGTTTTGTGACTTCCATTTTCTCATTGAGTCAATAAAAGTCATTTATTTGCAATTTCTTTTTAAAAATTGTATCAAAAGTGAAATGATTGTAGCTACATATTTCCAAATGAAAACTGAAAGTCTGGGGCCAGGGAGTTAGCTCAGTAGTTCTAGCGCCTGCCTTGCAAGTGCAAGGGCCCAGGTTCACTCCCTGGTAACCACATACAACAAAGCCGGGCATGGAGACTGACGTGCACCAGCAATCAGTACTACACAGCACAGTGCTGGGCATGGTGGCTCACACCTGTAATCACAGCACTTGGGAGGCAGACGCAAGAGGATTGCTCTGAGCTCAAGGCTGAGCCTCAGGGCTGGCCTGAACTACAAAAGGAGACCCTGTCTCAAAAATTATATGAAAATAAAAACCTGAAAGTCTAGACCTTGTCTTATTACAAATTATCTTTATTTTACTGAGGCCACTACACACCTCTAACATTGATTTCATAATAGTGGTGTCTTCTCTAATATTAAAGCATCTACTTCTTTTGGGGATAAGATCCATTTATAATACATTTCCTTTATTATAATCTATAACCACTTTTTCAGACTATTCATTATTTCTCAGAAAAACATTTCCCATAAGAAGTACCAAATAAGTTAATATATAATACTTATTTTCATTTTAATATATCTGTGTGCATGTATTTGTGTAAATATATAGTTTATTTGTGTGTTATATAATCAGATGGATATATTTTGAAAATTGTGAAAAATTTCACCTTTAAACATTTTGAGGTAATCATCACTTTAGAAGGCATTTTGTATCAAAAATTAAATTTATTTCCAAATGCAAAATCCTATTTTGTATTATCTTGATTGAATTGTCTATTTCTATCAATTTTGTTTCAAAATGCTTTAAATCTTATTTAGAATTGTATATTTCTCTTAGATACATTTAGAAGTTTGTGTGTGTTTTTTTTAAATTTTTTAATCTTTATTGGTACTCCATAATGGGGGTTTGTACCAGTATAAGACGCAACTTAATTCTCATTTTTTCCCATAGCCCTACCCACCCTACCGTCCCCCCCATATACATAAAATTTGTTTCCTTACTTTTTTGTTACAATCTCAACATTTTCCCCCTTCTAGAAGTTTTTTTACAAAATATAAATGCCCTGCATTAGTCAGCTTTCCTGCTGCGGGGACACAATACCGATACCCAAAACCTAGAGGAGGAGGGCGCTAACTTGGCTCCAGGTTTCAGGAGTTTCAACCTCTAGTTAGTTGGCTCCAGCACAGAGACATCATGATGGAAGCATGAGACTCAGTAAAATCGCTGATTTGGGGCAGCCTGGAAGCAGAGCAGGGGGCAGTGCCCAGGAAGAAGGGACCATGACATCTTGTAGCACCCAGAGGCTTTCTTCCATAACACAAGCCTGGCTACAAACAATGCAAATTTTCCTAACCTTTTAGTTGGTGACTCTCAGAATTTTTCTTGACAAAGCATCTCAACATTTATCTATTTTCAATAAGATTTTAAAAACAAGTTCTTAACCTATTTATCAATTCTACTATATATACTTTATTTTTGGCATATTAGTTTGTTCTCTATTGATTCTTTTCTGCTAATTAGGTCACTTGTAAATCTGTCATACTAATATCTTTGTAAATAAAAAGTGTAAAAACTGTTAATGGTTGTGAATTTTTGAAATAAGTAAAATATAATGGTTTCTACTTGTCTCAGCTTTATTTTTTGCTTTTTAGTCAATTGTTCCTAAATATTAGTAAATATTTGAGTGTGGAATGTAGAGAAAAATAGAACAGAGAAGAAATATACTTTTATTTAGGGAACAAATTTATTGAACAAGTGTCACACACAAACAAGGGCAATAACCATTTTCTGCAAATGATTATTTCCCTGTGAAGACCTCATCAACAACAGACATATGGAGAGAGGAATGATAATTGTGGCCAATTAATTTCGAATTAGGATGTTTGTTTAAAGAAATAAAATGTGAAATTAGCAGTGAAGGGCAACATGACTGACCTGTCTGCAAAGCTTAAAAACCATGTATGTTGCATTTTGAGATGAATGTTGTGTGATTACCTGTCTGATAAGCATGGATAGAAACTTGCCAAAGGGACGCATTCCTTTCAAATATAACTTCCTGCTTTAGGAAGTTTAAGTAACTATGTAGAAATACACAAGTGAATACTAGACTTCACACACACACACACACACACACACACACACACACACACACACACAGCACTTCTTGTGCTCTGGATACCTGAGTAAACAGTAAAAGAAAGTCCGTTGCAGCACTAATTACTTTTTCGAGGTGAACTGATAATGAAATGACTCCAAATGTTAAAATCAAATGCCAAGAAGATAAGGAGCTTGAGGAAGCTCTGGAATCTCTGCAAGATGGCCGGCCACTCTGTACAGCGCTCTCCTATCAAACAAGAACCAGAGCATCTCACACAGCCTCCATTTTACAACCGCATTTTCAGTTTCCACATAAAACATGTAGCATCTGTATCATACATATGGCAGCTTACGTCAAGGTGAAGAGCTGGTGCAGGGCCATATACATCACCAGGGTGTACTCTGCTTTTCAATGTGAGTGGAAAGGGCAAGCCTTAGAGGGCTCAAGCAGAGAAGTGAAGTGACCTGATGACCTATGCTTACAAAGGGTCACTGAGTGCTCTGTGGGGAGTGGATGGTATCAGAACATAGTCAGAAACAAGCAGGCCCAGCAAAACCATGCAAGGGCAGAAGATGGTGGTCATTTGGACCTGGAGTGACCTGTGTTCTCCAGCATCAAAGAAGAAAATAACAAGCACTGAAAATACAAAGACTATTGAAGCAGACTCTGCAGTTACAGAGGGGTAGAACCGGGAAGAGAATAAGTAAAACTTATGGCAGGACACTGTATGGGGGGCAGGAGAGTGGGAAAAATGAGAATTAAATTGTGTCACATACTGGTAAAAAATCTCAATTGGAGTGTGATCATGAAGTGTACATGAAATATACCAATAAAATCAATTTAAATACATAAATATAAAACATTTTAAAAATAAATAAATGAGAGATGGAGAGAGATGTGGCATTAGCAGGAAGGGAGGAGACAGAAACAAAATATATAAGTCTGCTTCCCTGATTGCATGTTGAGTGGCACAGATAGTAGGGATGAAAGAAAAATGAAAGCCAAATGTACAAATGAAAGAAAAATAATCCAATTTGTGAATTCCTTTGAGTGGGACAGTCTAAAGGAGGTGTGACAATTAAGCAGGACCAGTTTGGATGACTGGGTGGATGTAGTGGCATTCACCAAGACTGATAATAGAAGGGAGGTAGTTCTCAGCTCCCGTGGGGAAGGCAAGACTCCATTAAATATTGTACCTGAAATTATGCATATTATTATACAAACATTAACTTCTGTTAAAGTATCAGATAGAGAATTATAAGGAAAAGTGACTATTTTAAGACTTAAGAAAAAAATCAGGAAAAATAGGATATAAAATTATGGTTAAATAATCTTTCCAAAATTCATGTAACCACCAAGAGTTTGAAAAGTTAATGGCAAGATTTTGTTTGTTTTTTGTTTTATTCTAAATATAAAGTATGTATTTATAAGCAGATGAATGTGTACATGGAATTTTTTCAGAACAATATCCTGGAAGTAACAGTTATTGTGGATTACTCAGAAGCATAACTTGCTTTGTGCCAGTGAAATTTCTATTCTTCATAAAAATTGATGTACTTTTATTTGTTAAGAGAAAATCAAGTTAGTCTTCTGGGAAGGCAAATGAACATATCCATATGCCTGAGATAGAGAGAATGGAAAGTTGACCAATGAAATTTGAAAAAGTAAACAATGAAAGAAAAGAAAGAAATCATTTTAGATGCTGATATCTTAACACTAACTAATTTTTTTTTTCTGGCTACAAAGTACACCTCTCAAATCACTTACACATTGTTAGAAATTCTCAAGTAATAATATTCACACATGAGCAAATAGTGGATGTTTCAAAGGAAAGAGACAGGAAATAAGACCTCAAAGGAAGGACAGAGTGAATATGAACTTGAAAGAAAAATGACAAAGGAGGGAAAGGAAAGAAGATGAAAATTTCCCATGAGGAAACTAGAGAGACGTTTTCGACATTTGTTCTCTGATTTCCAAAAAAACAATAAATGCTGGAAATATTGTCTGTAAATGTGGTCCAAGGATGCATAAAGTGGAAATGTATATGCTTAACTGGACACAACACTGAGACTAGTTAGAAAAATAGTCCCAAGTAGTCATTCAGGTAATGACCAGAGATATAATCACAGTTTTGACAATGTACAAAGTGAGATAGGAAGACATTGTTGTATAATTGGTCCCTAATATTTTGTGCTTGGCTATTATTTTGATAAAATGTTTTCTTCCATGTTGTGGAAGCTGTGACAGTCAATCTTGACCTTAATAGCCTGTGAAGCCATCTAGGACCTTAGTAAAGCACATTATTCAGTGTATCTGTGTAGATGAAGGAGAAAGGGCCTCATGCCCATAGCTGATCCTCACTTCTCCTCGCAGGAGTTCTTGCCTGTGTGCTGGTTCCTTGCTTCCATGAAGGGTGCAGTCTTGCTGCACCACGCACATTCACCCTGATGTCTCTGCTTTGGAGCTGGCAGTGAACTGAAACCACAAACCAAATATACTTCTCCTCCTTCAAGATATGGTGTCCCAGCAACATGAAAGCTGGATGATACACAAGTTATGAGCCTTTTAAAGTAGAAAATAAGTGAAGGTTTTATTTTGGAGAACTGAACACTATTTGGAATGAGGCAGAAACCCTGATGTTATATTAGTGGCTTCCATCAGTTAAGCATGACTAGCACGACTTCCCCGAAGGTAAAACATCACCAGGGAAATATAGTTCTCTAAACAAGAAGAGTTAAACTTAGTACAAGTGTCTGAGTCAAAATTTTCTATGAGGGAAAGCAAAATTGTCTAGTATAAGGAAATGTCTTTGAGCTTGGTCTGAGCACAATACATCATTCTTTTTGTGTATTATGGAACTAATGAATATCCACAGAAGAAAATGTGCCCAAAAAAACACAAAACTTTCTTGTACCCCACCATACCTCAGAGAAGAGGTTCAGAATTTCACTGTTGAATGCAGGCCCATGTGAGTGGACCCAGGAGAGCTGAGACCAGAGCTGGGCATCAGGCACTTCATCCTGCATTTCACTTCACACTCAGATATTCACTCAAGCATCTTTTCTTACACCATGTAAGGAAATGTGGGAGTCCAGGGAAGAGCAGCCAGAATCTTCATGGCAAACTCCAGTCCCCCATGAGTCCCACAGCAAAAGAATTAACCAACAAACAACAAAGTCAGCACCTAGGCTTGACTCTTACTACTCTGAGCAGCAGCAGCCAAAGGCCAAATACTGCAGCGGGAGAAAAGGAAGCAGAAGAACCCATAACTCGAGCTCATTGCACCTTTATTTGGCACCATGCCTTCACATTCATAATCCTAGCACACATAAAACAGGGTGGTCCCACAATAATCCCTGTAGTTGAAGATTACATAGGCAGAGCAGACATCTTTAAATCCCAGTAAATCCAACTAAGTCTTAAGAACAATAATCGTTGTGCAGTAATCCTTGTAGTTTAAAATCCCTCAGGGTGGGGCAGATGTCTACAATACAATAATCCCAGTAGTTGATCCCATAGGGCAAGGCAGACATCCATAAATCCAAGTAATTTACAAGTCTGAGTAAGTTGTCCAGAGTTCCCAATATATCTCCCTTTCTTTTTATATTATGTAAGTATATTGTGAGGAAAAGGAAGTACACTAAATAATGGCTTGGTCTCTAATTAATAATAAATAAAAGCAATTTTCCTTAAACTTTTCTACTGGATGTTTAAGAGCAAGTTATAGTAAGACCTATATTAAATAAAGTTAATCTCTTTCTATCTAACAAGGTTAAACAAGTCTCTGCAGACAACTTACTTGAACTTACAAGGGAATACTTGCTCTGCCACATAAAATATTTATATTAAACCTTTAAATATTTTACTTCATGAAACAAGGGTCACAGAAGATAGCCCATTCATATAAATGGTGACATATAATTAGTCTGATTGATATAGTGTTGTGATGGTCACTTAATGTGAAAAAGGATGCATGTCCTTTTGCAGTGTGGAATTTCACCAAAAAAAAAAAAAATAGCTTCTCTATCAAAAATAAGAATTTTGTCACTACAAGTGGTATGAGACAAAGTTCTACCAAACAGAAGATGAGGAAAGATATGAGCCTCTTGCTGGCTTGTACCTTTAAAATGTTTCCTACACTACTGCTTTATGCTGTTTTCTCTGTCTCGAAAATACATTTCACCCAGAGTGACCTCAGAGCCATCTGTGCTGATGGTTGAGCCCTCACATTCCAAAGCCAGTGAACAGGAATTCTTGTAGTCTAAGTGCGTAAAAATAAACTTGTATTTGAGCCATTCACGGGGTGGAGGGGGGTCTCAGAACTTGGGCTCCTGGGCCATACTGTGACATCTTAGTCCTATGCTACAGCAGCTGCTTCCATTATGATGAGACTTCACTGGCCCCACCCCCAGCCCACACAGATCCAGATGCAGACATTGAGGAACACCTGGGGGTGGGGGGAGTCATTCTGGAAGATTCAAATAGCCTAACAGATGAGCAAGTATCCTCTTCCTTTAATCTCATAAGGAAGAGTTATTAAAACCAGCAATTATCATTAAAGACAACTCTCGGACCCAAGGGAGTTGGTAAAAACCATCAGGGTTCCACTTGTCACTATTTCACTTCCTGCTCCCCAGTGACTTTCCAGAACAACCAATTAGCTCTGTGGGAAATGGAGCTGCAGAGAAAGATGTAACCATGACAGGAACATTTGAGGGATTCCCTTCATTTTCTTAATGCTAACTGTCTTTTTCTATTCCTGGCAATATCATGCCAGACATTCAGCCTCAAAGGGAGAAGGGTGATTTCACTGCCCTCTAAAAACACCGTTAGCCACAGGCACAGTATATAATCATCTTACCAATGATGCCCTTTCTCCTGTCATTCCCCAGCCTTTCTCTGAGTTCCTTTTCACCCTACTCAGTTAAATTTGCTTGTCATATTATCCTCTTGACCTTACTTTAAATGAAAAAAAAAAAAAATCAAAGACTCTCAGCATGACAGAACATTGCTGTAAACCAGGATTCTTGAAATGGGTGTAACTCACTCTTTTCCCCAGATCACTGCTGCTATGCAGCTACTGATCACAAATACTCTCACCTAGTCAAAGATGCAGCTCACTCTGATCCCTAGGCTTGGGTCATGAAAATCCATGGATCCCGTTTTTGAAATTTTCAACGTTTCCCCCAAGAACTTTACCTTAGGCCACCTGTCACAAATCTCATGCTCTTCAAAGGCTGTCGACAACTCAAGAGGGTTTTCCGCTTGATGAAACATAATGCCTGCCTCAAAGCACAGGCTGTGCGTGCTCTCTTTCCCTTGTTCTATCCTGATGCATCAGTAGTAAGATTGATTTTAGAATCACAGGAGTTTGGAGCTTATAAAGCATATAATACAACTCTCTTGGGCTCCAGAGGTTAAAGGACTTGTTGAGGTCAATAGACTAAGTAGTGGAAAATCAGATACATTAACCAAAGGTTCTTGGTTCCTGGGCTTCTCTTCTTTCTATGCTGTATTATGAAGATGGGTATTAAGGGATTCTATATAGTCAAAAAGCAATAAAGTATAAAATCAGTTCTTTTCCTGCAATACTCTCTTCCCAAAACTAATTAGGGTGTTCCACTGGTATGGGGACAGCATGTACCTCACTGAGTGCACTCAACTGCCATAACTGTCTTAAGTTGACTTTGAGCTGGAAATCTGAAAAAAACCTCTAATACTGGACACCAAGTGTGTTAGCAGCAGTCTACCACCTACACAGCAGATAATCAAGAGGAGCCAAGAAGGGACCCAAGAAATTCTGCTGGAAGCCTCTATTAGTAGGCTCCAGTAGCCTTCCCACTAAATGGCACAAGTCTGAGGAAAAAACAAAAACCAAAACCAAAGAGAGACAAAAAGTGAGGCACCAGGATGACCCAGGTTGGTGCAACTGACAAAGGCCCTGACCAGACAAAGTCTCTGATTTTTATTGATAATCGGGAGAAACGGCAAGCTATGTGCAAGGGCAGAACAACATTGGAGGTTGCACAATGGTGCAGTTTCTATGGAAACTAATGTACACAAACCTCATAAGAGACAAGCCAAAGCATTCTCAGATTAGGAAAAGAGTACACAAAATTTATGATTGTAATGAGAACTTAGCCCTTCTAGTGAGAAGACTGTAATTGTGGGAATGGAATTTGTGTGTGAGCTGCTCTGACCTCCGCATGTAGGCATCAGCTGACTCACTTCCATAATCAAATCAATGGATGGGCTAACTCTTTGCAGGCTGCTCTGGGCATAATTAATACCATGGGCTTCACAAAACCATATAGGCATGAAATGCTTAACAATACAAATATAAAACCCTCTGAGAATAGCTCAAATCAAAACTCCTGACATTGTCAAAAGCCAGTGAGAATATGAAGCAGTAGGAACTCGAGTCACTGCCAGTGAGAGTGCCAATGGCACAAGCACTATCAGTTCACTGGGGTCTTGTGAAGCTAAACATCCAATTCCGTTAGGGTTCAGCCATTATATTCTGAGTTATTTATCCAAATGAATGAAAAAGGTTTTTGTGCACACAGAGACATTCACTCATACTGCTTGTCAGCCACATTCCTAAGCTGGAGAATGACTGTGAAGAGATGAATGGCTAAGCAAGCTATATTCCTATATAAGTGGAATACTGTCCAGTGATAAAAAGAAAGGGACTATCAAGTCATGAACACATAGGAAAGAACATGACATATATACTGCTAAGTAAAAGCAGCCAGTTCAAAGTGCTGGGTACCATCTGACTCAAACGCTGTGATATTCTAGAAAAGTAACCTTATCAACATAGCTAAAAGATCATTAGTTTTTGGCAAAAGGTTTGGAAAAAGGTGGTTAAATGGTGCAGAGAGGATTTTTAAATGATGAGATTGATTATTCTACATGAGGGACAGTAACAGTGGATTAGTGATAATGTGCATTTGTCAAGATGCATAGAGGGCCGGGGATTTGGCTCAGTGGATCTGGCACCTGGCTTGCAAATGCAAGGACCTAGGTTCAATCCCCGGTACCCACAGAAAATACTGGGCATGGAGACTCATGCCTATCGGCAATCCAGCACCACATGCCACAGTGCCGGGTGTGGTGGCCCACAGCTGTAATCCCAGGACTCAGGAGGCAGAGGCAGGAGGATTGATTGCTGTGAGGTGAGTTTGAGGCTGAGCTCAGGGCCAACCTGAACTACAAACCTAGACCCTGTCTCAAAAAAAAAAAAAAAAAAAAAGAAAGATAAAAACCACAAACTAAATAAACAAAAAATACTCATAGAAATGCACACCAAACAGTGAGTTATAACATCAATCACAGACTCAGAAAACATAAACTAATATTTGTATAACAGGTGCAAGAAAATGTCTCCTCATGCAAGATGCTAATGACAAGAGATACTATGAGACAGGATGAAAGGTTCTCATAAAATTTCACATTCTGCTTAAGTTTTCTATAAATATAAAACTGCCCTAAAATAGAGGCTATTTTAAAACTGTATGGGCCAGGGATTTAGTTCAGTGGTTCTGGCACCTGCCTTGCAAGCAAGTCCTGAGTTTGATCCTTGGTATCAAAAACAAAACAAAAACCCTCAAAAACAAAAAGAAGTATTCTATATTGAACAAGAAAGAATGCCTGGCTCTGTTGATTTAATTTTATCTAACAAAAT
>PVIR01031213.1:0-19631 GCA_004026965.1 Petromus typicus | reverse complement strand
GCTCTCAAAATTAATCTTTTTATTAAAACATTCAACACCCAAAATCATCAGGGAGACTTACAATATATAAAGAGCACATTAGTCCTATTCACACAGCAAGATCTGTTATGGGCCAATAAGTGAGGTTCAGTGTCATCGTTGAAAGTGACTAAGGGAGCAGAAAACTTACTGTGGTATCAAAGCAAACACATTGTCATTTTATACATACAATTTTTACTCTCACCTTCTCAAGGAAAACTTTTGAACCAACAAAGAATCCAAGTGATAAAACCTATTAAACTGATGAACATGTGACACAACACTAATTTCAAAAGATCTTGTGGGCCCAAACCCTGGGAAATAGAAATCAAAGTAACTTTTCTGGAGGACAGAAAATTGGTGATCTGTATCTCATTTTAAAAAATGTATCCGCATTTTTACCCAGAAAATTATTTTAAAGCTATTGTGTGGTTATGTGCAAGAGGACAGTTGCTTGTAATAATGAAAAATTGGAAACAAATTTTGAGAACTTAAGGAAAACACTAATTGAGAAAAGGTGTACAATATATTTTGAAGTTAAACAGCCAGTTAAATCTTAGGCATGAAAGAATCTAATTATTAAATTGAAAATATTAGAGACAGCTTTGGAAAGTTGAAGTAAATTAGTAAATTGAGAAGCCAAAATGTGAACCCAGGTTTTCTGATTTCCAATCAAGAGTGGCTTCTAGTTGTAGGAAAACATATCATTTTTCCCTTTGTATCATACAATTTTAGAGCTGAAAATACCTGAAAGATCAATTGGTATAATTATTTGCATAATTTTCTGGAAGTGACCTAGAGATTTACTTTCATAGGTTTCACAAGCTTTGTTTTGCCATAATCATTTTTAACATTGTAGTGCAAAGGCAGACATTGGCAATACAGGCAGAAGTGGTTGCTACAAATTTGCAATAAAACTTTATTTTCAACAATAGGCTGCAGACAGAATTTCCCTATGGGCTCTAGTTTACCTTTCCTCCACCTACTGTCTTGGAGCCATATTTCTGAGAAAACAAATGCTTTCTCTCTAGAGAGCTTATTAGATTTATGGAGGCTTCTCTGGCGGGAGACCAACAATCAATTTTATTTTACTGCTTTTGACTCTAACATCTCTCTCTAAAGAGGCATTTAATAATATCAGTCTAATTGGCAGGGTTTGTATCTTTCCTATTGTCAGCACTCTAAGGTGTAAATATTATTCCCTTGGCTTTTTTCGTGGTGTCCATGGAACTTTTTTAGGCAGTGAGTGATGTCTTAATTGTGCTGACAGCCTGTTCATTGATTATGTCTTTCTCTGCTGACCTGGTGACCTTCAGTGCCTTGAACTGTTGATCTGCCTTTTTTCACGATTGCACACTGTGCAGCTCTGTCAAACAAAATCTTTAATACTCGAACTCGACAGCAATGGTTATCGCTCCAGGTTTGCAACTAAGGCTCCTAACAGGTCACAGGAAACCTGAGAACTGCTGTTTGTATCTCTCTCTTCCTCACATTCCAAGAGGGCTATGATTCATTTTAACTTGATGTTCTATATACTATCAGAAGTTAAACATTCATGTAATTGTATTATGCAGAATTCATTTTATCATTCCTCAAAAGATGCAATATGGTTACATAAAATTGCCTTATTTAAAACGACTAAATATTTTCCAAGTGCTTTTGATTTGTAATTCAAGTAAGGATTCTGCTAACAACCTTGGTCAAAGGCCAGAAATTTACTTCTATAGTCAGAGCCCTAAGATTTGATTTGAGGAAACCTATCTTTATTACATTTTCTACTTCTAAAGAACTCTATGTTTTATATTAGTGTCAGGCCAGTTTTGTTCCTCTATGGTGCTTAGAATTAAAGCTAGAAGATTAAAAACAAGATAGGAAAATTTTCTGCTCAGCATTTCCCTGTTCCAACTCTGTGTGTATGTTCATACATGTGTGTGCATACGTGTGTGCATGTGTGCGTGTGTGTGTGTGTGTATTTTTTAAAAGACTTCTCATAATTACGTTTAACAAATGAACCACATTACTTTCAGTTTGGGGTAAAATTTGATGGCATACATACATCCAATTCCATGATTTTTCTTCTCATCCAGGAGGAAATTGAAACTATTTGCACACCATTACAAAATTCTCATTGAAATCCAGAGAGAAGCCACAAAATGAGTCCTGGTGTCTCTTTTGTGTCTGTGTATTAGATTTGTGGTCTGTCTAAGGCATGAGTTCATACACAGTCAGAAGGAGTTGATATTGTGGTGGTTGTTAGAAGTAGTTAGAAATGTGGAATGAAACCTACGTTGGGTCATGATTGTGTTTCCCATTTGTAGTTATTTGTAGTGAACATAAAAACAAAGTTAAGACAAAAGGCCAGTAATCATAACCTAAGAATAAGCCTGTGTTATATCGAAGGAAAAATCATTAGAAAACTTGGTAAACATAATATAGAATGGAAAACATTTTGATAGTCAAATGCTGAGGATCACTAGATGGGAAAGAAAAGAATAATCAGTACTTTGCCCTGTGGGAAAAATTGTAAATTGTTTAATATTTAAAAAACATTTTTTGAGACAGGGTCTTGCTTTGTTGTTCAGGCTGTCCCTGAGCTCAGCCTTGAACTCATAGCAGTCCTCCTATCTTTGCCTCCCAAGTGCTGGGATCACAAGTGTGAGCCACCACACCCGGCACTGTGGTGTGTGGTATTGATGGCTGGTTGGCATGAGTCACCATGTCCAGAATTGTTGTATGTGGTTCCCGGGAATCAAACCTGGGCCCTTGCACTTGCAAGACAGGTACCGGAACCACTGAGCTAAATCCCTTTCCAATATTTTTTAAAATATTGAGAATAAAGAAGTTGAATGAAGGGAAAAAGAAACAAGGAAAAGAAACTACAAATAAAGAGCATTAAAAAATAAATGAATGAATCTATTCAACCCATAATCTGCTACAATTTGTATTCCATTTAAAATCTTAACTCTCTAGTTTCTTATTTTTAGTATTCATTTCTTAGTAAGCAAAAAAGTGTACATTAATATAATTGGCCAGTTTAAACTCACTTTAGAATATAGTATTATCAGTGATCCTGTTAGTATCTAGATGTGTAATTCCATTAGAAATATTTATGCTGATATTTAATTACATACAGGGCAGGACTAGGCCAGTTCAGGATTAGCTTATAATGACTACTACTTACTTTTATGTTAAATTTTATGCTCAGGGAAGTGTAGGGTTTCAGTATAGAATTGACAGTAATGTTATACAATATGGACTCAGGATCGTTACTCAGTATTTTCTCTCTCCTTCCTTTAGAGTTATCTTATATTTAGCTTTCGTATTACTACAAAACATTTCCATGAGTACTGTTGCAAACTGTAACTTTGTACTAGAAGCATTTCAGATTTTCATAGTTTTTATTGTGGCCGAAATCTCTTCTCATTTCTTGAGTAAAAACTATATTCACCATGAGCTTTAAGCATCTTAAGTCTTCAAGTGAAACATTTCGAATGAATTTTTGAGTACACAAAATGATTTGTAAATGAATTCTACTAGATAAAAGTACATTTCTCATGTTAATTTGGTTGTACTTTTGTTTTAATCAAGTAAAAATAGAGTTAATTATTGGAATGGGAAAATCCTTTTTACAAAGTTATGAGAAAATTATCTTTCCTAGACTTGTTCTGGAATTATCTCTACAAAAGAGGAGTGCGATTCCAAAAACAAAGCCCAGGATAAAGGGTCACATATAAGATCTTCTAACTTGAAAGGTCTCTGAATATATATTCTTGGATCTAGAAAATAGTAGCATCTGCCTTTGATTATAGCTAGAGGGATAAATTCAAGTGCTGGGGCTGTATTTAAATATTTCAACATTCAAAATGAAATTATGTTCTGGGAATATGGCACATGGTGGTTATGTTAACTTAATTATAGATGTCTGACTAGTTGTCTTTGAAATAAATTATTAAAAAGAATATATTCTTGGAAATATTGAAATTCTTCATGATTCACTCATATTTATCTCCAAAAATCCAAGAAATCACTTAAATGAACATTTCTGTTAGTTTTATGATTGCTCAGATTAACTTTATTGAAGAATTGTGTAGGAAATGTGAACGTGAGTTAATAATACTAATAAGGACAGAATCACCTGTGAATCATTTTCACTGTAGTCCCGAGTTTCTTACTCCCGGGCATCAGATGCTCACGTGTCTTTGCACCTATTTTCACTTGTATGTTGTTTTCTACACGTTGCAGATCGTCTTCAATTTCACCACATTGGATCTGTACAAGAGCAGCCTGTGCTGGTACGACTACATCGAAGTGAGGGATGGGCACTGGCGGAAGTCGCCTCTTCTTGGTGAGAAGTGACTACTCCCCTCCCTGCGCTGTGCAGGTCGTCGGCCCTGCGTATCGATCACTGACCCATTTAAGTCCCAATGTGTGTAGCTGCTTGATCTTTATTTTTGTTATACTCTGTGCAGCTGGATAATGAAGTGATTTCCAAAGGAGTCAACTCACCGCGTGTCTGTTTTCGGCTTCAGAATTATAACTTCAGTTATAATGGATAAATTGTCTCTGTGTGTGTGTGTGTGTGTGTGTGTGTGTGTGTGTGTGTGTGTGTGTGTGTGTAAGTCTCTGTTGTGTGTGTGTAAGTCTCTGTTGTCCATATCATGTGTGTTTGTTTTGTTTTGCTTTTGCTAAGGCAACACTGGATGAGCCGTCAGGGGCTAGTTTGGTAGCGGACTTCCCACGCCAAGCCTCTGTGAGCTTCCTGAGGATGACACGGATTTGGTTCTCAGAGTTTTATGTTTTCGTAGCTGAGAAGAGGCATTTGCAGTCTGTGTCATTAGCTGTAGGTCAGACTTGGCACTCCTGACGGTCCGCTGCCCACAAGTACCCACAGGCAGTAGTTTGCTGTTGCCTCTGCTTAGCTATCGTCCTCTGTGACACTCTGAGGGGAGGGGAGAGAGAGCTCTTGTGAGCTCGGGAGCCTCCACTCTGTATTGATCTGCTTTTCTTTGAGATTGTGAGTTTCCATTTATTTTTAGAAGTAGCTTTGCTCAGTTGTATTTGTGTGCTAGACAGATCTTTTTTCTCAACATCTAAAACCAGCTGATTGGACAATATTGTTTTAAAAGTGACAGTAGCCTTAAGAAGTCCAAGAGATCTGTAGAAAAGTTTTAAAACAAGGAAAAATAATAAATAGAGCTAAATGTGATAAGGGAAGGAACCTGCTATATTTAATTTAATTTTTTAAAGAAAACGTTGTCTTATGTATTTAGTTTTAAACCCCGCTGAAGGAATTCATTATAAGTGCTCACACAGTTCAAAGAAAACATTTCTTTAAACTGATTTTGGAAAAAGAAATCTAAAGATAACTGGAGGACACTCCTTCTAGAGCACCATTTACATGCCTGGTGTACATGTGATTCAGTGTGGTACAGTTTTCACTGGGAAAAGCCTGCAGCATATTCCTGGCAGGATTGCTCTGACATACACGCCTTCAAACTGCTGGCGTCTGACTCTCCCAGAATATGTTGGATATACAGACATGGGGTCCACTCCTCAAAGTTAGTGTTGGATGCCAGCAGATTTCCGGGCAGCATGTGTCCACTGCTCCGTGCTATCACTTCTGATGTCCTTTGCTGTTTAGGGAGTTACTGCTTCAACTATGGGCTATCAATACATACTCGCTTGATTCAAACTGGCTACTATTTTTTGTATATTTAAACTGTTTGATATCATTTTCAGCCACTCATGAAAATGAGCAACAATATGATCTATTTGTAGAATTATTTCATGTGGTTTTTCATATTTATCCATCTGTCATTGTGCAAAAGTTTCAAGCTGGAAAAAGATATACAATAAGCAAAAAAAAATATTTGCAGAAGATAGAGAAGGAAAGAAATATATTGTACTGTTCTTCTGTTCTACTTACCTATGGATATGCAGTTAGAGAATACTCAGAGGGCAGACTCAGGTTTCCTCGTACTGCTGGTACCTGTGCGGGTAAGCCTAGGAGAAGCTGGAGTGTGCGCAGGGAGATGAGGCCCTGGGAGGGCCCTGCAAGTTTTTCTGAGGAGTTGTAAGTGATTATAGAAGGAAATGCTCTTTGAACTTGGAATACTGTTTTCAGTACTCCAATGAAATACAGGGCCTTTACCTTGAGCTACATCCTGGCCCTTCATTATTCTGAATCATTAAGTTGCCCAGGCAGTGTTCAAAGCGGCCAGCCTCGGAGCATGAGGTTGAAGGCTAGGTGCAGCATGCCTAACTGGGGAAGACAATCCAGCAAGGCTATTCATCTGCATTAGGGTGAACAGTTCAACTCAGCTGTCAGGGTGACTGGCAACTGTTTCTGTGTACTATAGAGTGACCCTTCCAACATGGATAAACTGTGTGATGTTTTGCATCTTTTTCTTTTTTTTTTTTTGGTTTTTTGAGACAGGGTCTCGCTTTGTGGGTCAGGCTGGCCCTGAACTCAGCCTCCAACTCACATCACAGCAATCCTCCTGCTTCTGCCTCCCAAGTGCTGGGATTACAGGCATGAGCCACCATGCCCCGTACTGTGGTTTCTGCTGGGCATGTGTCTCCACACCCAGTGTAGAATGTGGTTACCAGGAAACGAATCTGGGTCCTTATGCTTGCAAGACAGGCGACCGAACGACTGAGCTAAATCCCCGGCCCTGCATCTTTTTTTTTTTTTTTTTTTGAGTTGTCTTTTAATCCTACCAAAGCTAGACACTTTGTAATTAAATATAAAGAAATGATCTATATAAATGATCTATATAATTAAATATAAAGAAATGATTTATATTTTTACCTTTACTAAGTCAAAAATAGAATTATTCCTCTAATTACCAGTGACGGAAATATGACCCAAACCTGGCTTTATATGTTTGTAATTTGTAGCTCACCTGGAAAACAAGTGAGCCTAAAGTCATATTTAGGGATTTCTATTTTTTTGTTTCATTTAGGCAGATTCTGTGGGGACAAAGTACCCGAAGTTCTTACTTCTACAGACAGCAGGATGTGGATCGAATTCCGTAGCAGCAGCAACTGGGTAGGAAAAGGATTTGCCGCTGTGTATGAAGGCAAGTTCACATTGCATTTAAGAGATAGCTCATCATAGATCTTTTGGCAGAATGTCCTTTCTCTATTTTATTAGGATGATACTAGATCATTTTTAAATTGCAAAACTGCATTTTCTTATGGGTGGGATGATTTTAATGGGAATAAATTGTAAGGTGAGCCTGTTGAGGGGATAGATACCAAAAAAAGTCTAAACTTTGTTTCATAATGCCATTCAAACATTCTGGAAAAATTATCTTCTTTTTTGTACTGATGTTATATGTATTTGGTCCCTGCATTACTAAAATACTGTAGTATAGGAAACTGCACAGAAAGTAATTGTGCACATTTCTGAAGTGTGCTTTGTCTAAATGCAAGAGTCAGCATTCGAGGAAAAATTTATTACATGCCTTGTTCTATATTGCTCTAAAACAATAAACTAGCATTGTGCTTCCTGGCTTGGAAAGCAGTCTCTTTCTTGCCAGGTCGTGGGCGGAGGAGACCCTTCCTACTACAGGAGTTTAGGTAATTCCAAGACCAAAGATTTCAACTTTTGCTTCCCTTCAACTTTTAAGCAAGTGGAAGCATTTCATTTTAAAGAATAACTGCATTGCCCTGAAGATTACACAAACAGAGCCCCGGATGTTGAATGCACAACCATAGCCCACTTCCATAGCCCTAGGGTGTAGTTCTTTTCGGGGCAAGGTTTGCATGGAACTACTTTACTTGTTTCTTTAGTAGGAAGAAACGGGCTATCACAGAACTCACATAGAAAAAATTTACAAAATCCCTATAAGATTTTAAAAGTTATAAAATACTGTTTGTTTATATGAGACAAAATTTGCAGTCCTTGATTGATCATAATGTAACACGTAGTTTAGTGACTTTTTCACCCTCTGAAATCTTTACAATATTGCACATAGCCAACTGTGAAATTTTATAACCTTATCTTCACTTGCTTAGTCAGAGAAACTGAACTTAAATATTATCTTGGAAGAAAATGGAAAAGAAGTGGCATCTCTAGACTCATTTTGTTTATTTTCGCTTTCTCAGCGATCTGTGGAGGTGAGATACGTAAAAATGAAGGGCAGATTCAATCCCCTAATTATCCTGATGACTATCGACCGATGAAAGAGTGCGTGTGGAAAATCACAGTGGCCGAGGGTTACCACGTCGGACTGACCTTTCAGGCTTTTGAGGTAAAGTCTTTCAGACAACCTTCATGGGGCATATTCTCATAAATGACAACAGCGTTTAAAGGGATCCCCATTAAATCAGCAAAGAAACAGAGAAGCAGCCTTTGAATCACAAAGAATTGCCTATAAAATGTAACATCAAGAATGTAACGGCTTTCTTCCCTTACTTTCTTCTTGTGGCCGACATTTCAAGAAGATTAAAGTGAGTTTACATTAACTCTGCAATTTGAATTAGGATGTTTGAAGTCTTGTCAATAGTTTTTTTTTAACTTTTTATTTTTTCAAAAACAATTGGGTTTTTTCACAAGACTACTTGAGGGTGGAATTACTAATAGAAATCATATTTCTCTGGGAAGATACTAAAGGATATAACTTTTGTTGTTAGAAGATAATTCCATTAGTTGCTGTTAACTTATATAAAAATATAAATTCGTGTATTCTGAGAAGCTTTCAACTTCATCAAAAATATTTGCTGAAGAAACTGGAATCATTACTGTGCTATTAGATGAAGAGCTGGAATAGACCAGAGACTGATCACAATGCCAGATCAAAGTCTTCGTCCACACCGACTAAGCCCAAACTGGTTGATGTATCATTCTTGTGGGATAAAAGGAACTAGGACAGGGCTTGGAAGCCAAGCAACTGGGGAATTTCTCAGGAACTCTAGAATGTGTTTAATTCTGAGTTGGTCTAGAAATTGTGGAGTGGACAGGAACAAGAAAATAAGGGTGGTTGGCTGAGACGAAGGTTAGAAGTACAAATGTCTCCACTGATTAGAAAGAAGCTTGCTTTCCTGTCCAAGTGCTCTAAAGGCAGTAAAAGTCCTGGTTGATCTCAGACAGGGTGTGTCCTCGAGACCCAGCACAGTGACAAGGATCCATCTCTGGACCCGCAGAAGGAAGCCAGGGGAATCCAGGCATTTCCAGAAACCTAGGGAAGCTCACTCTCTCCAAAAAGCCTACACCTTTTGTTTCTTTAATATTTGTCCCTCCCCACTCATGGGCACCGTGTAATTTCCCAGATTGCTCTTGTCATTATGAAACAATATATTTTTTGCTCTTATCATAATGTTGTATCTTTAGAAGTCTTGGTTTGCTGTTATTTGATGGGCATTTGAATTTTGTTATTTGAATGGACAGGTAGGTCCACAAACAGTGCTTGGATAGACCAGTTTATTGTTGACAAAGAAAAAAAATTGGATAGAAGAATTAGACTTGTACTTTGGACTAAAAATTAGTTAATTAAATTATTATCATTCTAGTGGTCATATTCCTTGTATTTTGCTATAGTTTATGAATGAAGCAACTTATCATCTTTTAATATGTTGGTCCTGCCTTGTGGAATTCTGTTATTACAGAAATTATGTCAGACAAGGCATTCATACCATACATCTTATAAAAATAAGCAACATCAAATGATTACCTTAGCATTTTGTCATTTTGTTTTTTGATTTATCAGTATAGTTAGTAATACTCTTTAAAAATAGCATGATATAATAACAAAGAAGAAAGGTTTTCATCTCCAGCACTTGGATCCATGCCTACTGAACAGCACTCATTTAAAATTTATTGACTGAATGAATGAATCCATGATCACCATGTTTTTTTAAAATTGATTTTATACATACGCTTTATACATACGCTATGATTACATTCAACATTGACAATTTGTGCCTATACATGACCCATGCTAATTCTCTGTTTTCCCATTCCCCCGCTCTCCCTACAATCCCATCCCCTATATACATAAGCTTTGTTTACTTTCTTTAACCATCAAATTGTTTCTTTACTTTCCTTTACTCCATCTTTCCCTTTCAACATTTTCTTCCTATTTCACAGTATTTATCAGACATTTTGGAACTCAGTACAACTGCAGCTTCTCTCACCAAAGAAACGATGCAGTATTTATGCATCTGTGTCTGTGGTCACTGTGTTTTGGGATTGTGGAAAAGTCAGATCCCAGTTTGGCTGACAGAATATTTTTATCAGTCTTTGGTTTTGTTTCCTTTCTTTGATTGTCTTTATTTTCATCATGTTTCTGTTTCCTATATTTCTATGGAAATATAGATTTCTATATTTCTATGGAAATATATTTTAATACCTAACAGAGTTCTTGTGTAAGACCAAAGCCAAACACTTGTCTTTTCTTACCTACTAAACTACTCTTCTTTCATTTATTTCAGTGCTTGATATTACAATTTATCCAAAGAATATCCCTAATTCTATTTTTTTTCTCTTAAATTTCAAAGTCAGGTTATTGACAGATTTCATTCTGTCTTCAACACCCCGCATATGTGACGACTTTAGACCAGTGTTCTGGCCGCCATTCTGTCCTGTGCTTGGAAGTCTTGGTCAGGACCTTGATCTCAGATCTGGCCCTGAGCGTCCTGTTCCTCATGTGGCTGCCTGAGGGGCACTTTGCTTATTGTCTTCCTTAGATTGTGACATTACTCTACTTGAAATCACCCAGTGGTTTCCACCAGTCCTAGAATAAAATCCAGACTAGTGATCACAGACTGCAGTTTGCTTCCAGGTTCCTTCTTACTCTGCTATGTCGGATCCCTTCTTCTCCTTTCTCATCTTGGATGCCCAGTTCTCTTGCATGTAAAAGTGTTCAGCATGGACATTTCTGTACCTTCCCATCAGATCGCAGCTCATCTCCTCATTTAAAAATTCTTGCCTGCACTCTATGTGAAATATTTTCTCAACGATGATTATCTTTAAGCCATTGTTCTGTTTAATTTATTACACTCGTGACCAGTGGAATTCATCTTTGTAGATCTGCTTATTTATCTGTTTAACTAAAATGAAATCACAAAAGTGTAGGGATATTTATTCCATACTACTGATCCTTGTATGGCTAATGTCAATGGTTCCCTGGTTAATGCTGGGAAATAGAAGTGATAGATACAGGGATGTGACTGGGGAATAAATGAAGTTTGATGGATAGAAACCAATATATGCTTTCCTTATTTAGGATACATATGTTTCCACACGGGGGAAACATCCCTAGATATATAAATGAGATTTAGATCATGGCACAGATGGTATGCTCTGTAGCTAACTTTGTATTAGAAATATTGGATTCCAAGAAGTTCACCAGTGACAAAGACTGCATTTCCCCTGTGATAAGACTCATCTGGAATATTATCAGCCTTGAAAACTGGAGATAAAAAAAATACCAGTTCCAGTCAACCTATCTTTCCCTTCCCCTCTGTCACTTCTTGTTGCAAGTGGCTGCTTTGTAGGCCAAGAGGCCTTGTTTTCTGGGAAACAGGATAAGCAGTACCTTAATCATCAGCTAAGTCTTCTAGATGAGGAAGCTGAGCTTATCCAATTAAATTCTTACATTAAAATGACAAAGTAGCTTTAAAATTCAGGTATAAATTACTCTAATTTTATTCGCAAAAATCAATACTCATCATATTTTGGGGGTCATTTACAGACATGTACAGACTTTCATGGTACTGACTATTCTTTGGTACTACCTATGATTCATTGTTACCTATGATTCAGTGTTACCTATGATTCAGTATACCTATGATTCTCCTTAGATATTCTCCAATCACAAGTGATTCAGCTCTCTGCTGGCCGACTTTAGTGCTCATGAATTGAAAATATATGTTCAGATAGAATTACATGTGAAGCAAAGTTTTGCATTGGTGAGCTGATTTAAGCAATTTTGTGACTAAAATGTCACAGGAACCTCACACTGTTTACTGAGAAGCAGTGAAGTAGTGTTTGAAAGTTCAGTGTTCTCAGCCACTGTGTGGAATAGAAGCAGTTGCAGCTCTGCGAATATCTTAATTCTCCCAGTGGTCATTAAATGGTTAACTTAGTCTGTTGTCTGTCTTATCATTTGACTTTGTTTTGTACTATGTTTTTAAAATAGAAGTCATACATTTTATAGTTAAAGTATATAATTAAAGACAATGCTCTCCCAAATTCTCAGCAATTTAAAAAATTTCCTGACAAAAGTTTTTATTTACCCACTTCAGTCTTTAACTTTTTTCCAAACCTTTCTCTCCGTATATTATTACTCTCTTAGTCTATATTCTTTTAGGTAATAGGCCATTTCCAATAAGTTAGTCCATTATTCTGTTGAAATCTAAACACTTAGTCCGTTTTTACCTTTCTGTGAGTTTTTATCAGTCTTTTACCTTTCCCGGTGTGCCTTGAATATTAATGTAAGTAAAGAAAGCACTTGTGAGTAGTTGCCTAGTTTAATAAATTTCAAGTATTTTTTAAGCAAGGAGGGTTCAGATCATTAAGGAAAAACTGTGGTCTGAATGTTTACAAGGGCTCCAAATTCATACTCTGACATCTTAATCCTGAAGTCAGAGGTACCAGGGACTGAAGCTCCTGGGCACCAACTAGCATGAGGTTCTCATGAATGGCGTCAGTGTCCCAGTGAAAGAGGCATCAGGAGCTGCTTCCATGGACAGCACAGTGAAAAGGCATCATATAGGGTGAGACCCTTGTCAGGTACTTAGCCTGCTGGCACCTGGACCTTGCTTCACCCAGAACTATACGAAATAAAATTCTGTTGTTTGTAGGCCATCCTGTCTATGGCGGTTTCTAATAGTGTTCTACACAGACTGACTTTGGAAGCTTTGTCTTGTCATATTAGATGCAAGGTGTTATTTTCTTGACACCATTATTTGTGTGTAAGCATGTATGTAAATATAGGTTGTCTCTGAAGTTGGTATGGAAAGTCACCCTCTCTTTAGCAGCAGTGTTATCTGTTAAGAATCCTCTACTATTGGGCCGGGGAATTAGCTCAGTGGTTCCGGTGCCTGTCTTGCAAGCGCAAGGGCCTGGGTTCGATCCCCGGTAACCACATACAATACTGGGTGTGGAGACTCACCCCAGCAGCAATGAGTACCACATACCACAGTGCTGGGCGTGGTGGCTCACGCCTGTAATCCTAGCACTCAGGAGGCAGAGGCAGGAGGATTGCTGTGATGTGAGTTGGAGGCTGAGCTCAGGGCCAGCCTGAACTACAAAGTGAGACTCTGTCTCAAAAAAGAAAAACCTAAAAAAAGAAAAAAAGAAAAAAGAAAAAAGAATCCTCTACTATTATTTGATTGGAGAACTTTCACTTTGCAGAAATACAGGAGAGAAAAAAAAAGATCTGGAGACTGGACATGCTTGCAGCAACAACTTCAAAGAAATGTCAATAATGCAGAAAAGAAATGAAATGAACACAGAGCTTACTTTTGTTTAAATTGAAATCCTTACATGTATTAATTCAAATGAGATTAAATTTGAGGTATTATCAGCATTGTTGTCATGAGTTGGTGCTCATTTCCTTATGAAAACAAGAGATGTCTAATAGTGTCCACCACCACCACGACAAGCTGCAGTGTTCCAAACTGTGTACATAAGTTTCATCTCATGACTCACTGACTGTCTGAAAGCAATCCTTTGATTACTCCAAATACTTTTTATTAGCTTATGATAAATAGCCTGTGTGAATGAGCTAAAGAGCTGAGATAAGGAGATTTTCATTAGTTAATGCTTTTCTGTTTGCCATGAACTATTTGAGGGAGTGCTCCATTAAGAATATTTATTGGTTAATGACTAAAGGAGAAGAGTTCAGACGCTCTTCATGAATTAGGGTTCCATGATAATTGTTGTGAAAAGTTAGTGCTTGTTAGTTTAAATAAACTTGCCCCAGGTCATTCAGTCGGAGTGCAGTACGTAAAACCAAGGCCTATGTCTTGGAAGTGAGGAGGGGTCTTGGTGATTCTCCCAGAGCTGTCCTTTGTCTTCGCTGAGCATGACTGGCCACACGTGAGTTTATGATGGGTCCTCAGCCTGTACCTGGCCTTGTGCTCTGGGGCTGGCTTCCGTCTGCGTTAGAACTTGCTTGTCAGCACTCAACACAAAGCTCTGTATAGGCTGGCAGTTTTAGAATGAGAGGCTGACCACTTACGGTCAAAATTAACTTACTTTAGTTCTTGCTAAGCAGAACTCACTCACCTTTCTCATGTTTCCCCTTGCACTGTCTCAATTATGGACCTCTTATTAGGAAGGAAAGGCAAAGCGTTTAATCCCTCTAGCTACTCTTTGTTCTTTTTTCCCTTCTTTGTGTATTTGGATTGGACACCAATATCATTGAAATGTCAGTTTTCTCAAAAATAATCAGACCTTACTATCATTTCCACCTTATTGTCTGTTTACACATCGTCTATTTAGATTATGTAAATCACCACATTCATATATCGTTTATGGTCTGATTTTCATAAAATCTGCAATAAGTCAATATCACTATTATGAAAACATATTTACTACATGTGTAATTGTGCATGACATTGTATTCAGCTTGCAGCTCTCTGAACTGTGTCCATCCATTAATTCAAGAAGAAAGTGCTTTTCCCTTTAATATTTTTGGCTTTTGTAAATCATTGACCTTATTCTTTTTTGCACAGCATGTGAGCTTGTTGGCATAAGGTCAGTTGACTTGATTCACTTTTTAACTTCCACTATATTTATTTCTATGTATTTTATATGTCAATTGGTGAGACAATCTGATATTGCTATCAGAAATGACAGAAATGACATAAATCAAATGACACACTGTCATTTGTGCTCTGTTCCTGTTGCTAAGTAGATATGGTTGATGAAGTACAACTGTAGTTAGCAGCCGCGGTAGACTCACTGTGTAGGCATTACACACATAGGATTGCACTCTATGTAAATACACTCGGGGTCATTTATAAGGCATGCAGTATTGGTATGATGGGATATTGCATTTCTGAATATTGTAGACATTTGCACTGTCCACACATATTGTAAATCTGTGTATGTAAGTTCATTTTTTCAGCAAATCTGACTATAGCATCTATTGTACATTTATTAAAAGAACAAGCTATTATGGGCAGGGCAATATGAATGATCTCTTTTTAATCACTGACAATACTAGTTATTTTTTGTTTTCAGTAGTGGCTATCTTGTTTTCTTCAATGATATTACTGCATTTATAAAAAGCAGTGTTCTTCTTAAAGCAGTGGTTAAAAATCTTTGTCATTAACCTCATTAATTTTTATTCTAGTATGGCTTTGCCTATGAAACAATGTGATTTAACTTTTATTAGTGCACCTTCCACTACAAAGATATTTTCTTCAGCATGTAATCTTGATTCTTTTCCTTTTCTCTCTCACACATCCTGATATGATTCATGAACCACGAGCAGTTCATTTCATGCTGATTGAAGCAGCTGAGGATGCGTTGGCTGGCCAGGACTTTTGGCTATTTTCCCTACATTTCTGTCAGTAGTTCAGTATTGATTTCTATTTTAAGAAAAAATCTGGATTTCTGATTCATACTGAACGAGTTCTACCTGATGGTTTCATTGAAAATTGCAGCCTTGATTCCGTTCTACCTTCTCATGCTTCTTAACTTCTGTAACTTAAAATTTCTCTCATTGAATTTATCGCTTTCTAATATCTGTGATTGAACAAATCATCATCTTTACTTCTTCCTTGTCTCTCTGTTCAATAAAAGAATGCACTCTGGAGGAGCTCAGAGTTCTGTGCTATTTTCTGAATGATACCAAACTGTGAGCAGCATGTTTAGCTGAGCATAGCAATGAATACGTCTGTCAGAACAATGAACAAATTCAGTTCTGTAATTGGAGAAAGGGAAATAGCAAATGTGATACATTTGCAACTAAGTCTGTGCCTCAGAAAAAATTATTTTGGGGGTTGTCTTCCTGCTGCCTTCTCTGCAGAGTATCTGTGACAACAGCAATAAATCATTGAAGGAATCTTCAAATAGACATCAGTTTTATCCAAGCAGGTTGCAATTCCATGAGTTAAATATATTTTCTGATGTTGATTTTATAATGCATCCTATTTATTTCAATTACAAATGTGACCTACATCCATTTGAATATAAATGACTAAAATTATCATTCTTCATGGCTGAGTAATATTCCATTTTATTAAAAAACACCTATATTTCCTTTTAAAAAGCCCAAAGTCCTTTTGCATGTAAGTATTTCTTATATACATTCATGGAGAGCTCTCTTATGTTTTAATTTGATGTAAGAAATTTTTATATTAACCAGCCAGTACTGTAGTGCTGAGAATGTGTGATCATCCTATAGACATTGTTTTGTCTACTGATGGAATATATTGTAATTTTATTATTTTAGATTGAAAGACATGACAACTGTGCCTATGACCATTTAGAAATTCGGGATGGCACCAGTGAAAATAGCCCTCTGATTGGGCGTTTCTGTGGTTACGATAAACCTGAAGACATAAGATCCACCTCCAACACCTTGTGGATGAAATTTGTTTCTGATGGAACTGTCAACAAAGCTGGGTTTGCTGCTAACTTTTTTAAAGGTATTTCACAGTGATTTTCTAATGTGAAATTTCCCTTCTCAGCCATGGGGAAATGTATTCAGTGTGCCAGATGAAAATAGGATTGAAGTTGTAGGCAAAGTTGAAGGTAATGTTTGATGAGGATATTTTGCTGAATTTTGATGGGAAATATTAGTAAAATATTAGTTTACAACTTTTTAGCATAAGACAGGAACTTTATTAGGGTATCGTACCATTTATGTTTTAAGAAATCATTATAATGGTAAAATCTGTAAAAATATAGAAAGACAGGAAGAAAATATTTGAGATACATATATATATAACTAACAAAGAATTCATAACTGGGAGAGGATTTACTGACATGGAGTTGATTGATTTATTTTCAGGTGCCATAATTTTTAAAGAATCTCTTAGAGAACATAGCTCCTCAATAGTAGAAATAATTACAGAGCTTTCAGCAGAATATTCATAAGGAATTATTGCTGATCAATTTCATTTTGACTTACTTATGTTTTAATTTATTCTCATGGCTAATATTATGTGTATAACTAAGGTTAAACAAGCTTTTGTAGTACAAACAATAGCATTAAACATACATTTAGGAAATGCATAGATACTTATTTTAAGTGTATCATGATTGAATAAAGTTATCTTTTGTCAAGAGAAATCAAAATTTATTCCACTTGGATTTTTATAGTAGATGATAAATTTGAGTATATCAAAATACAATGAGTGGTTCAAAGTATTGTCATCACTTTTATTTTTTTCTCAGTACCAGGAATCAAACTCGGGACCTTGCCCTTGAAAAGTCTATGAATTCATGTAAATTGAAAGGCAAGAAACTCAACACTATGACGATATGAATTCATTAAGATGTGTACTAACACCCTGGAAATTATCATCTGTGTTGCATTAATAGTGAAAGGAACATTCAGTCGAACTATTTTCCTGCACTTCTATATATTTGGTGATCAAAATGCTTGGTGTGCCATTAATGAATAGTTTCTCTAGGACATATCTACTACTTACCTAATTCAATTACATTATTTCTGAAAAATATATCATGAAAGACCCTGTTACATTAATTTTTAAAAACAGGTGTTTTCATATACAGTGAAAACGTATATGTTTGTAAAAGTACTGGATCCTTAGATATTCTCAGTTAAAATGTTTATATAGGAAATAATGAATGATTTTCATTAAAAGAGGTAGTCAATTCTTGAGTTTTATTTCTTTTTAATTTGTGTTGTTCATGGTCTATTCCTTGCTTGTGATTTTCTTTAAAAGCCCTTTTACTTGCTCTACTGAGGATTGAACCCACAGCCTCACATACTCTAATATGCTACTCTCCCACAAAGCTACATTCCCAGCCCCTAAAACTTGTATTGGGAGAGATCCAACAAACTGCCATGAAATGAATAGATGAAGCTATGCTTTTACAGTAAGGATTTTTTAAAGAATTTCATTCTGACAGATCTCTAGATTTTAGCAGTTTCTATTTGATCTCAAATTCAGAGAAGACAACAGTGTGTGTCTAGGTTGCTAGCGCTTCTGCTGGTCATCACACAGGTTTTGAACAGCAGCGGTATGGCTCCTTGTGTGTCGTTTTTCAAGGGCTCCCATATTGTTCCGTATTCTTTGTTGAAGAAAGTAAATCATATCCATTTATTCCAGGCCGTGAAGCCTTAGATTTTCAAAAAATTGTGGACTTTAATAAAAAAAGATGTGCTAACTCTACTTCTTCCTTAATGATCACTTTTTACAGAGGAAGACGAATGTGCCAAACCGGACCGCGGAGGCTGCGAGCAGCGCTGTCTGAACACCCTGGGCAGCTACCAGTGTGCCTGCGAGCCCGGCTACGAGCTGGGGCCAGACAGGAGGGGCTGCGAAGGTGGGCCTGGCCTCATCGGTCACAGTGATCTTGATCTTGATCTTCAGCTAGTGAGACTGAATTCGCAGTCTTCATAGTCACAGCTGTTGTGAAACTTTCCCTGCAGTCTTGTACAACTGGTATTTTTCCTTTTTATTACCAGGCTGCCATAAATACCCATCGCCCATCCTTCCTTCCATCCTTCTATCCCTCCTTCCTTCTGTTGATTCCTTCTCCTCCATATGTGCATGCATGAATATGCATCTGTCTGTCCATCCATCATCCATCCACCCATCTGCCTCCCTATCTCTTTCCCTGTCTGTTCAGCATTACTTTTATCTTTTGCTTCACATAGTTTATCTCTCTCGTTACAATGAAAGGCCAGCGTCTACATTATCTTCCTATCTTTATTGTCCAGCACAAACATAAAGCATTTAGCGTAAAGGCAAATACGTGTTTTATGAACAGATGATTGATTAAAAGCCACTTTGGTCATGGTTCTCTACATGTCCTCCTCACCTACATGAGGTTTCGTGTACAGAGCAGTGTTATCGTGGTAATGCCTTCAGGATTTAAAGCCAGCTACTCTTCATCCTCCTTCTCTATCCTATGACAGATACCACACCTTGATTTACAGGCAGAAAACACTAATTCTATTTGTCCTTTATGACTCAAAATTTCTCACAAATTCATGGCCAGAGAACTTGTAGTAAATTAGTATTATTTATATTTTTGAATCTATTAATTCAGTTTTGCTTTTTCCTGTTGAAATGTAAAGTGAGACGTTCTTCTCTACTGTGTCTGTCAAGTAAAATCTGACAAGGAACAAAGGTAGCAAAAGGATTCATTCAGTGACTTAATGCCATGCCTTTGATGACTTACTTAAAGAAAATAGTTTCCCAATTCCTTCTTAAAACTTTGAACTTACTTGTTTGCTCTTAAAACATTTTTATTGTGACTCTGAGACTGCTAAAATTCTTCCTCCATTAGAATTTTTACAAACACGATTGTTAAGAAAATGTAATATTTCTACAGTAATAAACTAATACTTTATTCATTTGTACCTTCCAGAAATAAATATTTTATTCTATAATATTTTATCAAAAATGTTAAAAGTGAATGTATAGGGCTGGGGAATTAGCTCAGTGGTTCC
>PVIR01031212.1:0-19643 GCA_004026965.1 Petromus typicus | reverse complement strand
GGGCAATGCCAGGCTCTGTGGTGCTGAGTGTGAGTGAGGAGGGAGGAGACCCCTTCACAGACAGCCCCTCGGTCAGCATTTCCTCACAAGGCTTCCAGGACGCCACAGTGGTGGATCACACTCTCTTAGAAGACTCATGTGAGCACTGGCACCTTTATTTCCTGTCAAGATGGACAGACTCCATGGGTACTGGATGGAAGGGTTCTCTCTCTCTCCCTCTCTCTCTCTCTCTCTCTCTTTTTCTCTCCTGGTACTGGGAACTGAACCCAGACCCTTTATTATTATTATTATTAAATTTTTTTTAGGTTTTTTGAGACAGGGTCTCACTTTGTAGTTCAGGCTGGCCTTGAGCTCAGCCTCAAACTCACATCACAATCCTCCTGCCTCTGCCTCCCGAGTGCTGGGATTACAGGCATGAGCCACCACGCCTGGCATTGTGGTATGTGGTACTGGTTGCTGCTGGGCGTGAGTCTCCACACCCAGTATTGTACGTGATTACCGGGGATCGAACCCAGGCCCTTGCGCTTACAAGACAGGCGCCGGAACCACTGAGCTAACTCTCCGGCCCCCCCTTTTTTATTATTTTGAGACAGGGTCTTGATAATTCACTAAGTTGCCCAGGCTGAGCTTACACTTGCTGCCTCAGCCTCCCAGAGTGCTGGGGTTACAGGTCTCCACCACCATGCCTGGCTTACATTTTTAAAATATGTCCAAGTCTCAAAACAAATTGTGCTGGACAAAGGTAGAAAAATAATTAACTGAAGCATACATCTCAGCTGCCTGCCAGTAGGTAAGAAAGCAAATTGCCAAGAGTTGCTTGTCCGGGTCCCAGTGATGCCGGCCAGCCTCAGGGCTGTGGAGGTGCATGCTGTCCTTTCCCTCTGGTCTCAGGCAGGCGGGAAGGAGGCCCTGCCATGCTGCTGGGGTTCCCGGGGCCAGGAGCCGCCTCACCCTGTGCTTTAGCCTGTGGTGCCGGGAGGCTGCCCCTGACCGCACCTCCTGGTCGGTGCGCGCTGAGCTGGCAGGACACACGCACCCGTGCCAGGTGTCGTCAGCTGACCTCTTGTTCAGAAGAGAGCACAGCTCCTGTCGGGCTGGCCTGGCCCTGCCCGCACCGCAGAGCTGCACTCTAGTTTTTATTAGATGACGTGGCCGCCCCCTCCCAGGCGGCAGACTCCCTGGCACTTTGTCACTGGCCGTGCAGACGGTGGGGCTCAAGGACGTTGGGAGCCCCGCTCCCAGGCAGACCTGGCGCTTCTGCTGGGCTGGAGGTGGGGAGCCTGGCCAGGGGCCAGCAGCTGAGGGCCGGCCTCCTGCCCCCCTCCTTTCATCCCCCCTCCCTCACTCCTCCCTCCCTCCTCTCTCCCTTTCTTCCTTCTTCCTGTCTTTTCCCCTTCCTCCTATGTTCATACTATCTTTTAAAATTTCTTTATTTTGAGATGAGGACTCCCTAAATGGCTCAAGCTGACTTTCAACTTGTGATCCTCCTGACTCAGCCTCCTGAGTAGGTGGGATGACAGATGTGTAGCACTGTGCCCAGCAATAATGTCTTTTTTTTTTCTGTTACTGGGGATGGAACTCAGGACCTTGTACTTGCAGGTGGGTGTGGCGCCACCCTTGCCCTAAAAATGTCTTAATTTAAGAAATCACTTTGAGGGAGGGAGGGGAGGAGAAGGGAGTTAAAAGAAATTAAGAAATGTCACACGCATGTCCCAACACCCCGTGATGAATGTAATCATACTGCACTACATGTACCAGAAGAGTACATCACTGACCTTTGTAAAAGAAAAGTCACTGAGGTGTGGCTGACCTCAGAAGCTGTGTAGATTGCATACGCACACTGGAAGCATGTGGGGCGAACCGTCTCTGCCGCAGTGCCCCCATCGTCTCCCGGAGCGCCCCTAGCCCCCGCTCTGTGTCTCCCTCATGGAGCTCTGGCCTCGGCCATCAGCCACCTACTGCTGCCTCAGCCTCCCAGTGCCCGTACCCGTGTGGGCAACTCCTCTCCGCGGAAGGAAGCTGCTCCGTTGCGTCCTGTCGCCTGCCCCTCGCCGCAGGGGCCGCGCTCCATTGTGGGTCCGACCTGCTGTCCTCCAGCCTGTCCCGGGTCGTGCACAGCCAGGTCCCCCCTCCGCGTCTGCGCCAGGGCTGTCTCGTCCCCGTCGCCGGCGGGGCCTTCTTTCCCATCTTGCTGGTTGCGTGGGCGTGGAGTGTGGCCACGGCCCGAGACCCGGGCTGCGATCTCGCGGGGTGCTCACCCGTGCTACTGTTGGACGCTGTGGTGTTTGCAGTTCTAGCCTTGGGAAGAGCTCTGCCCTGCTTTCCCCGGGACTGCACGGGCCGCATGCGTACTCATGCCCAAGGCCCCCCTCTCCACACGACGCTCTCTTTTTGTCCCCCGGCTTTTCCCCCGTTAGTGGCCCTGAGCAGTGTTCTGTGCACTTGGGGGTTCGGGTGTCTTTGGGAGTTCTGCTGAAGTCTGACCCACCTTGCCCTGTGTGTGGGGGGGTCTGACGTCCCTTTGTGGACGTTCCTCAGGAAGGAGCTGTCCTCTCCTGTGCTCTCTGCCCCTCACTGAGGGTCAGGTGACCATGTGGGGTGACTGTCAGCCGTGGTCTCTGCTCGTCCTATTAGTCTGTAGTTTCATGTCAGTATCATCCTGTTTTGCATACAATAGCTTGTGATTTAATCTGAAACCAAGAAATATGACACCTTTCACTTGGTCTTGCTCAAAATTTCATTGGGCCTTTTATGGAATTTGGGATCTTTCATGGAACCATATAAACTGTAGATTTTTTTTCTATGAAAAATATTATTGGGATTTTGATTGAAATTATAATAACTGTATAGATGACTTTGAGTAGTGTGGATATTTTAACAATAGTAATTCTTCCAATCCGTGAATGTGGACGCCTTTCTGTTCATTTATCTCTATAGTCTTCAGTGTATCGGACCTTTCACTTCCTTGATTAAATTTATACCTAAATAGCTAGGTTTTTTCTTTCTCTCTGTCTGTCTGTGTCTCTCTTTCGAGATGGGGTTTTGCTATGTAGTCCAGACTGGTCTTGAACTCACAATACAGTCCAGACAGACTGGTCTTAAACTCGCTGCACTTGTCCTGCCTCGGTCTGCCACGTGCTGGGATTACAGGTGTGTGCCACGAGGCTTAGCTTTGGTTTTATTTTTGTGTTTTTTAAAGACAGGGTCTCACTATGTAGCCCAGGCTGGCCTAAAACTCACAGCAGCCTCCTGCCTCAGCCTCTTGAGTGCTAGTATTACAGGCCTGTGCCTCACACCTGGCTAGCTTTTATTCTTTTTGATGTTATTATAAATAAGATTGAATTCATTTCTGTTCCAGACAGCTCACTGTATAATGATTTTTGTATGTTGACTTTTTTGTCCTGCAACTTTATTCAACTCACTTATTAGTTCTGAACATTTTTTGTGAAGACTTTAGGGTTTTCTGCGATGGTGATAGTTTACTTTATTATGAGGTTCCTTTTATTTCATTCTCTTTGTAGTCGCTCTGGCCCTGGTGTCCAGGACTGTGCTGGAGGAAGGGGCGAGCTTGGCCACCTGGCTTCATCTCCAGTCTTAGGGGAAAGTTTCGACTTTCCATGACTCTGACGTTGACCACTGCTTGTCACAGACAGCTGTCCCTGTGTCGAGGAGCTTCCCCCTGTGCCACATGTGTTGAGGGTTTTTTATGAATGGGTGTCGAACTTTGTTGAAAACTTTTCTTGCTCTACTGATATAACTCTGTGCTTTTAAATTTTCTTTTCATCAGCCTGGCACATCATGTTACTGACAAGTGTGCTGGACTGTCCTTGTATCCCAGGGGTGAATTCACTTAATCACAGCGAGTTCTTCCTTCATGTGCTATGAATTTGGTTTTAGTATCTTGCTGCTGCTCCCACCCCTGGAAGAACTCATCAAGGTGTTGAGCTGGTGTGAGGGTGATGCTGACCCTCCCCCAGTGGGCTGGGGACTGTCCTGTCCTCTGTGCTGTGTTGGAGGTACGTGCGGCAGGTACCCAGGTGCTTCTGTGGTGCTGGGCAGCGCTCATCAGCGGAGCCCTCCAGCGCTGGGCTTCTCTGCTGAGCGGTTTTCTGACCCGGCATCCTCCAGTCTGCTCAGGTTTCCTGCTTCTTGCCATACAGTCTTGTTTGTTCTTTCTTCTAGGTTATGAGACTGATGACAGCGTCTCCTCCAGTTCTTGCATTTCTGTGACGCCTCTTTATGTGGGTGTAACTCAACTGACTTGAGTCTTCTGCCCTTTTTCCTTAATCCAAGTAAAGCTTTGCCAATTTTGTTTACCTTTTAAAAAAAAACTCTTAGTTTCACTGATGTCTTCTCTGTTGTGTTTCTGGTCTCTGTTTACTTTACTTTCCTCTAATTTTTATTATCTCTCTCCTAACTTGGGCAACTTTGCTTTCCTTTTTCTCACTCCTCGAGTTACACAGATAAGCTGCTTCTTTGAGATTTTCTTTCCTTCTTGATGTAAGCACCTCTGAAGGTGCCTTTGGTACATCCCATACGTTTTGACAAGTACGCTTTTTTCCGTTTTCGTTTTTCTCATGATATTTTAAGTTTCCATTGTGGTGTTCTCTGGCCGTATGCTGCTGGATTTCCACTTACAGGAGCTTTTTCCGGTTTCCTCCTGTCATGGGCGCCAGAGAGCACCTGGCTGCTTGCTCTTCCAGACTTGCCGGCAGTTGTGCAGGTTCCGCCTGTGTCTGTTAGACCGATTTTCTCTGCGGAAGACCGGCCCGTGGAAAGCCGCGCTGAGATCCTCAGGCCCTCCCACGGCCCGGGGGGCACCTGCTGTGGCCCCGAGCGGAGTACTGCGTTTGGCACTGTCTGGTCAGCTCTTTCTCTGACCTGTGTGTGGCCGTGCTGCTCCCTTGGGGTCTGGTCGGTGCGGCATCTTTCTCTGCCCCTGTCAGTCCAAGGAGTGGCTCTGAGTTCTGTGCTCCTTACCTCCCTCCAGGCTGTTGGCTCCCTTGTCCCGGACCTCCGTGGCTGGGTGGGTCCCGTCCGCTCAGCCGTGGCCCGTGGTCTCCCTCCCAGCTCTCCACTTCGCTTCCCTTACTTGGCCCTTGTCCCTGTTAGTTTAAGTCAGAAAGTCACAAAATTACCCCCTTCGTGACTTCAGAGGGGCCGGGGGCAGCAGAGCAGGGTGGGAGGCTCAGCACCCAGCGGAGGGCCCTCCTGGGGCCCCGGGACTGAGCACTCCTGGTTTGCGTTCAGTGTGGCTCCTGAGCAGGGCCCTGTGCTCCCTGGGCTCCTCCGGGGCTGTTGGGGATGCAGGTCCAGCTCCTCTCAGGCCCGTGGTCAGCACCGCACTCCCCCCTCCCACACGCTGAAGGGACAGGCACTTTGCCCATTTCTCCTAAAGTAGAATGGGGGACTCAGCTGTGGGGTGAAAAGTTAATACATTTGCTGAACGTGGCGGCACATGTCATAATCCCAGCACTTGGGAGGCTGAGGCAGGAGGATTGAAGTTAGTTCCAGGAACTACTAGCTGACTCAACTCTCAGGGCTAGCCTGGGCTTCATAGGGAATCCTATGAATCCTCAAAAAGCAAAACAGCGCCCTCTATAACCAAAAACAAACAAACAAACAAACAAAATTACTGCATTTTCCTGCTGAAGCATTCTCCAAATTGTGGCAAGAGATAGCAAACAGAAATGCAGTTTGTGTTAATGCACCTTTTTCTCTCTTTTCATTTTTAGGTGTTTTTAAGTACTGCAGCACTGTAGTCCATTGCAGCCCTTTTTAAACTTTTTTAAAAATTTGAGACAGTTTTGCTAACTCTTGAAGTTGCCCAGCTGGGGATCAGACTTGGTGACTTTCCCGTCTCAGCCTCCCAGAGTGTTGGGACAAGAGGCGTGTGCCGCCTGCCCGGCCCTTTCCTCCTTTTGTGAGCCGTGTCGGCACATCTGAGTCGAGTCAGACACAAACTGGAGTTTTGGGTTGCTAGTGTGCAGAGTGCTCGAGGCCAGCCACTAGGTGCAGGCTGCACTGCTGGGTCTTCGGCCACAGAGGAGAGGAGAGGCCAGGCCGGCTGGCAGTTGGCACCAAGTGTCTTTGGCAGTGGCTGGGAAGCTCAGGAGGCGACATAGGGTGCAGATAAACCTGATGTCACCACATGTGGCCCATGGCTGGGGAAGAGGGCAAGGCCCGGGGCCCCCAGGTGGCTGCGGGCCAGGTTCTGGGCACGAGAGCTGGCCCCGTGTGTGTGCTGTGTTCTATGGAGGGTGCGCAAGGGCCGCAGAGCTGAGTACTAGTTTATCAGTCAGCTGGACAGAGGAGTGGAGAGTGCCAGAGCTCGGCCAGTGGAATGGGAGTTGGGGTATGGGGGTCGGGCTGGGCTGGCTTGGGTGCCCGGGAGGTGTGGCAAGTCGCTAGCACCCCCGCCCCAGGCCTGGCATCTGGGAAACAACTGAGTCAACTCTCAAGGGCCCCAGGAACGTGCGGCCTTCCCAAGGGGGTCCAGAGCATCACACCAGCTCTCCGAGCCGTGGGAAGCTGGCGTCCAGCACTGGAAGAGGTTAACAGCCGGATGGCGAGCGCTGGAGGCTGGAGGCCGAGTCACTTGACTGTCGGGGCACATGACCAGCAGCTGAGGTTCCGAGCCGGATCTGCTTCCAGCAGCAGCTGCCCTCAGAGGCGCTCTGGGAACGGGCCGAGGGCCCTGGACGTTACCACCTCTCTGTCTGCCAGACCCAGAGTGGCCTTGCTGAGGGCACGCTCGCTGGACAGTGCTCCCGGCTCCCGGTACGGCTCATTTTGTCTTCTCTCACTGTCACCTTTCAAACGCTGGACTTTCAGACTTAGGCTGTGTGTCTGTTGCAGTGGCATTGTGCTCCCTGGGCTGCCTGGGGACTCCGGCATCTGGCTGAAGGTGCAAGTGGGCGCCCATGCCGAGCACGTCGTCCTTCATGCCTGTAGTCCCAGCGCTCTGGGAGGCTGAAGCAGGAGAACCGCTAAGTCTGAGCCCCAGCTGGGCAACTCCAAGACTTAGCACAGTTGTCTCAAATTTAAAAAAATAATTAAGAGAGTTGCTGTCCTCTGAGAACTTTCTCCGTGCATTCATGCTCCCTGTGAGCTGGTCCTGGGCAGATGCTAGGTGTGCGGTGTTCTGTGAGCTTGTCCATAGCCCGTCGTGGACGCCTGACACTCCCTGCTGAAGGGTCTCCTTCAGGGTCCGCAGATGCTCTTGACGCTTTTTTGTCCCTGCCACCCCGTTCTCTCTCTTTCCTCCCTTCCTCCCTTCATTCTGCAGCACTGAGTGATCAGCCCAAGGCCTCACACCGAGTCACATGCCCAGCTCCTTCTGTTTTCACTTTTAGACAGGGTCTTGCGGTATCACTAAGTGCGGAGGCTGGGCTTGAGCCTGCGACCCTCCTGCCTCAGCCCTCCGGGTGCTGAGTGCTCAGCTCTCCTCATCTCAGTGCCCATCTTGTCTCTCTGGTGGCCTCAGGAGACACAGGTGTCACTGACCGCATTGTTCTTCGTTCCTTTGCACTTTGATTCTACTTTCTAGATGCCAGCTTGGCCCAGCCCCCATCCGGGTCTGGCCCCGTGTACGGCGGTCGTGGGAGCTGAGCGGGTTCTCCGTTCAGGTCTCGGTTCTGCCTCTGACTGGCTGTGTGACGTTGGGCAAGTTTCCTGACCTTCCCAGCTTTCTTATTTGTGGGCTTTTGTGGCAGAAGACTAAACGCAGGGTCTTCGCACTGACCTCATCCTGGACTCTTTAACTTTGAGATAAGATCTCACTTAGTGGCCAAGTTGCCCAGGATGGGCTGGAACTTTCAGTCCTCCTGCCTCAGCCTCCCAGGTGCTGGGACTACAGGTGTGCGTCCCCGTGCCTGGAGGTTTTCTCTTCTGTAGACTGGGACCCTGTTTGTTAGAGGGGTGAGGTTCAGGGAGGAGCTGCCAGAGTGTCTTCTCTCTCTGTTAGTGGCAGCGCTCGCTTGGTGTCGGCGGTCCCTTTGCTTCCTTACCGTCTGTGCTGCAACCTGACTTCCACTGAGGGGTCCCTGTCGTGCCCGCACCACCAGCAGTCCCGCCCCTGTGTCCCCTCTTTTCTGCGGCCTGGCTGCTGCCACAGCCAGCAAGTGTGTGCGGCTGTCCAGGCCAAGGGCTGCAGGTGGCTGGGGAGGCTCCCCCGGGTGGAAGCCAACTCCTTGCTGTCTCACTGGAGGAGAGGGGCGGAGAGCCGGGCCTCCCAGGGGGTCTCGCTGCCCCCACACTCTGCTCACACCGGAGCGCTCCTAGGACCCCAGGAGGGCCCTGCGTGACCGTGGGGAGACCCGGGCAAAGGGGTTGGGATGTCCAGGCTTCTGCTCCCCACCACGCCCTGCTGCCTGCTCCCCTTCTTCCGGCGCTGGGCTGCTCTGCCCTCTAGACCGCGGGAACCGCTCCCAAGCCAGATGCCGCCCAGCTGTCTTGTCCCGAAGGACTTAGGTGCCCGCAGGAGCCCTGCCAGCGGACCCTGAATGCTGTGCTCTGTCCCCTCCTGTTCCGGCACCTCTGTGGGCTCACCCGTGGCTGGCCGGCCACACTCGATGTCCCTGCACTGTCCTGTGTTACTTTCGGGGAGCTTGCCCTGGACGCTGCCCGTGTGGTGCTCCTGGGGCTCCTGTGTTCCCCGCATTTGCCCTCCCTGGCACATCACTGCCGGACCCCAGTAGGGTCCGCGGAGCGCTATTGGTGCATGTCTCTGGACAGGAGCCCTCCTGGGCATTACAGGGTCCCCAGGAGGCTGGGCTTTTTCTCCTGTGATTTCACCTTTGTCACTTGAGCTGAGCTCATTTTCCTCTCATGTGATTTCAAAGTTCTGGGAAGGAGCAGATCCTCATGGAGCGGGCTTCTCAGGGCTCTAGAAAGTGCAGGAGAACCAGCGGGGGTGGCGTGAGGGTCTGGGGCTCCGGCTCCAGGCTGGCTGCACGCTGCGCCCTCTGCCTGTGCTTGCTCCCAGCGCTCAGGCTCTGTGCACAGAGGCCCGCGACTGCGTTGCTGTCCTCCTGGGCACGTGCGCCTCTTGGCCCTGCGTGCTGCCCGCGTGGGCTTGGCGGCTGCAGAGTCCAGAGGACAGACCGGGGCCGGTTTCTAAAGTGGGTCCCCGTGGGCGGGAACTTCTCAGAGCTGAGGGGAGACGTGCTCTGGCACAGGCTGGTCCTCAGCTGTGGGACGCACCCCCAGACGTGGGGCCTCTTCCTCTCCCTGAAGCTAGCCAGTTTTGAAACCTGTTACCCAATGATTTCTAGGGGTATAGCAGGGCTTAACGCCTAAGACCAAAAGGCCAGTGTCCTATCGAAAAAAATCGTAAAGGTAGCTCATGAATTTTTCTTCACACTGAGAAACATCCTCAGCCCTTTGCTGGCCTTGAACCTGCTATATAGTTCCAACTAGTCCAAAGTCGCATGATCTTCCTGCCTCAGCCTCACAAGGTGGTGCCCTTGAAGCTTGGTTTGAGGCAAGATTACCTCAAGGGCCTGACAGTGGCTGGACATCTCTTTTTTTGTTCTCCTGGTTACTTATATGGAGTACCTCCTTCCTGGAGAGTGGACAAGGGGAAGCAGCGACTCTGAGGGAGAACTTTGATGGAGTGAAACCAGAGCTTGAAGAAGCTAGAAAAAAGGGAACCACTTTCTAGATGAGGAGGTGAAGCTCGTCAAGAAGACAGGTGAGCGCTCCCCAAGCTCTGCGTGCTGGCTGCCCCAGGCTAGGCTCCCTCAAGCACCACCAAGAGGGCCTGGAGCCCCGAAGCTTCTGAGGGGCTCCTGCGAGCCTGGCTTCAGGGCTTCAGGCCGAACCTCTCCCACAACCACAGGCAGCTTTCCCACCTCCCTGGAGCCCCTCCCAGATCTTGGGCCAAAAGCAAATAAAGCCTTTTGCAGCAAGGAAAAATGGACTGCTGGGCATGGAAGACCAGCCGTGGCAGGGCGCACAGAGCCGCACCATCCCGCGGGGGCGGCAGCAGGCCGGGCGGCGCAGGGGGGCCGGAGCGGAGGACAGGGAGGCGCCCTTTCAGGGTGGCGCTGGTGGGTGTGGTGACCGTGTGCCTAGGGCGAGACGCTCTCTGCCCGTGTTCTCCACACAGCTGCCCTGTGCTCAGACACGGAGCCTTCTCCCCGTCCCAGGCAGGCCGTGGCCGCGTGCGGCTCCTGCGCACACGGGACACATGTTGTGCACACGGGACACGTGTTGTGCACACGGGACACGTGTTGTGCACATGGGACACATGTGCACATGGCAGTGCTGGGTGCTGTCAGGCGTTATGGCTGGTCTGAGGGCAGGGCTGGGCGGCTCCCGGCGGAGGGAGGGAGGGAGCTCTCCTCTGCAAGCCAAGCTTGAGTAACTGAGCGGTCTTGACACACGTTTCCTGACCCGCCACTCTGTGCAGGGAGAATGGCCCGCGCAGCCAGCAGTGACGGGCTGGGCCGGGGCTTGGGCCTGAAGGGGAAGTGGCCGTGCAGTAGCGGGCGCCGAGTGCTGTGTGGACAAGGCCCTGGCGGGAGCCCTAGCTGCGCAGCATGGCTGCCTGAGCGCCGGGGTGTCCGGCCTACATGTGCTGACCCGTGTTTCTTGGGGTCCTGTTACTGCCAGCCACTGTGCCCACTGAGCACAACGTGTGGGCTGCAGATGGGGAGAACTCTTAAGCATTTCTGTGACTCTGGGGCCAGTGTTTCCCCACCTGCAGGACTCAGGGTCCTATTTGTGGGGACACCATGTGGCCCCAGCACCACGGCTGCGAGCTCTGGTGTCCTCTGCTGTGGCCTGTCCCTTGGCATGGCTTCGTGGCCTGCTGTTCCTCAGCCACTGTCCCTTCCTGTTCGGGGTGTGAGGTGCTGGACAGCAGTCACGTGGCTCATTTACATTCTCCTGGCCAACTCAGTGTGACTGGCACAGAGCACAGAGCTGCGTTGGAAAGAGCCCTCCAGAGGGAGCCTTGCTTATCCTCCTGCCAGTGCGGGGAGGCAGGGGGGGTCTGGAGGGATGGGGTGGGTGTCCTCATCTCCACAGCCCAGGGGCAACATGGCAGCCGAGGGTGTGGCATCCAGGGGCCCTGCCCTGTCTGCCCGTCTGTGCCGTGGTTTGGCAGATCCTAGCTCACGGCCATGCGTGTCCTCTGAGGCCACTGCCAGGCTTCTGCCCAATGCTTGGCAAACTGAGCTCTGGGCTTGTGTGCTCAGCTGGGGTCCAGGCTCTACACAGCAGGAGGGCAGTGGGAAGTGTGGCTGAGCACCGGACATCTCTGCCAGGCTGAATCCAGGCAGCCAGGCCTTGTTGCCGGTCGAGGCCTCGACCCCCGGCTTCTCTCCAGCCCCTATTTTGTAAATACCATCTTCTGGGGCCTAGGGTTCCTAGTGTGAATGTGTTCACCGAGGTCCCTGAGTCCTTCCCATGATCGGCAAGGTACAGCCCCCCAGTTGCCACAGGACGCGAGGGCAGAGCACAGTCTGCGTCCCAGGCCCGTTGCCCTGCGGTGGCCCCAGCAGTGGCTTGTGTGGTGTGTGGTCTCCCTGTTTCCAGGGAAGAGGGCACATCCTTTGTTGCATACAGCTTCAGCCTGCCTTCTGCCCTTGTTACAGCTTCTTGGGGCGTGGCCGCCCTGTGTCCCTGCCACACCTCTCCAGCTGGATCCACAGTGGTTGCTTATCAACGCTGGGGGGCCGCCAGCCAAAGCCACTGAACTTGGCTCTGTGCAGATATCGTGGAGCCCAGGATGCAGCGTGGTCAGTTCTTGGGGGATCAGCGGGGAGCAGAGGGAGCAGAGGAAGGAAGGAGCTGTCAGGGCCCCCGGGGTGGCACAGTGAGCATCTGCCCAGAGGGGCCGGGGGTGGCACAGTGAGCATCTGCCCAGAGGGCCGGGGGCGAGCAAGACTGAAGCAGCTTCACAAGGAGAAAGACTCAGTGTGAAGGCAGCACGGAGAAGCAGCAGAGATCTGAGCAGCACACACCGCACGGGGCAACAGTGGCACAGGGCTCCAGGCTCGGACAGGGCTGCAGGGCGGAGAGAGGTACGCCTGCTCTGGTCCTGGGTGCTCTGTGAGCTGTGGGCCATGGAGAAAGCACATGAGCAGGTAGGGCTGTTTCCTCCAAAACTGCTTTCCTCCCTGCCTTCTCTGTGGGGCATGAGCGCGAGGGAGGGGACTGAGGACACACAGTGACAGGACACAGACCTGTGGGTGACAGCTAATTCCCGTGTCCAAATTTGCCTTCTCCCAAAAGAGCCTCAAAAACGCACTGGCAGATTTACAGCCTGGAGTGGGGGCTGGACAGTCACGCGGTTTGTACCTGTTTGCTGGTGGTGAAGTTGAGAGTGTCTAGCACACGTGGTGACGCGCCGTCCTGCACAGTCTCTGCTGTGCTTCTGTGTCCCACAGCGGACTGTGGTCAGTGCTCTTCAGATGGGAAGTGACACACCTGTGACATCTGTCCCGCTCTGTGTCAGGAATTTCTGCTCGAAGCTGTAGCTGAGGAGCTAAATGCACGACTGAGCAGCTCTGAGCCTCTTCGTCCTGACCACGTCCTCCGGCTCATTCCTAGGCCCCAGGGCCTATGCGTGATGCTTTCATGAGAAAACCTCCTGGCAGGCTGTTGGCAGAGCCATGGGGTTTCGTGGGTAAAGGGCATCCGAGAAACATCTGAGTTAACAGAAAATATCAAGTCGGTGGAGATGACGTTAAGCACTGAAAAACTGTACTTCTTTGTGCTGCTCTGCACTAAAACTAGGATAAGTGTCTTTTCGTGTGCACACAGTGTTGTACTCTCAGTTTGGGGTTTGCTGTGTCGGCACGTTATCGTCTTCTTCAAAGCACGTCTTGACTTCCATCTTCTCGCCCACCTGGATCCCTAATCCCCTCAAGCTTGTAGTCCACCTTCCCATTTGTTTCTTCCTTCAGATCGAACCCCAGAGACACGAGGCAGTCTCTGCTGCGCTGAGCTATACTTGCAGCCCTTTCTAGAGATTTTATTTCAGGCAGGTCTCATGAAGTTTTCCAGTTTAGTTTCTAACGTGGGATCCTCCTGCCTCAGCCTCTTGAGCGCTGGCGTTGCAGGTGCGCACCCCCACACCTGGTTTGTCTGCACTTCCGAAGGCCCCAAAGTGTCCCTGCCTGCAGGAAGGGGTCGTGAAGCAGTTGGTCACCAGCACCTTCCCACCTGTCCCCTCTGCTCTCCTCAGGGGTGAGGATCCCTGACCAGGGTGGTGCTGTGCTTGGTCCTCTCCGAGGACTGTGTGGCCCTCGGCGCGCGGCTCTGCCTTTCCCACCCGTGACCTGAGGACGCGGCCCCAGCTGGGGCTTGGTCCAGGTGCCTCGGCAGGACCGCAGCCTCTGGCTTTTGTTTGTCCAGCTGGGGGTGCTCAGTGACTGGAGAGGAGGTGAGCTGGAGTCAGCTGGCCTGGAGGAGTTGAAGGACGAGCAGGGGAGCAGGGCAGAGTGTTATCGCACTCTGGGGACATCAGGTGGCGCATGCAGGGGCTGGCTAGGGCGCCACAGTGCCTCAGACTCACAGCCCACTAACGTCTCTGAGTAAATGCGCTGAGAGAGCCCCACTTAAAGCTAAAACAAAAACACACAGTTCGGCCTCAGTGCTCCTTCCCCACACCGCCGCTGTGCTTCTGTGTTCAGTCAGCACACACGGAGATGGGGCCCCGGCCCCTGGACCCACAAGGAGCTCAGGTTGCGGAGAGGATGCGGAGGACGTCCGTGGGCAGGAAGTGTTGGGAAAAGCGGCTTTAACTCAGTAGCGCTTGAGATGACTTTTTCTCTGAGAAGTTGGTATGCTGGTATTCCACCATTTGCTAAGTTAGTCTTTTTACATTTAAATGGGAAAACTGGATGCTTCCGTGTGGCAGGTGAGCCGGGCTAATACACGCCGGGTGGCCCCAAGCCTGTGGCTGTGGCCACGGTCACACGTGGGTGCCCCGGGGACAGTGAGGGCCCTGGGCTCCTGGAGGCGGAGCCCCAGGACCCTGTCTCCGCTCAGAGTGAGAGAGGGCTCACCTCACACCCCTCCCCCAGTGACAGCTGCTGCTGCCCAAGGACAGTGGGGAGGGCTGTGGCGGCGGCACACGGTTCTAGCCCGAGCTCTGAGCAGGGGGAGGGGTGCCGAGGGGAGAGTGGGCACAGGACAGTGGGGTTTGGGACGGGGACTTCAGGCCTGGGCTCTGCCGGTCTGGCCTCAGCTGCTTCTGAAAGAAAATGAGCCTGGGCTGGGCCAACAGCTTGGAATCTGCTGGGCCCTCCGGGAGCCGGGAGACCGAGGTGACGCCCACTGGGCTTCTTCCTGCAGGGTGGGCCCTGGCAAAGATGAGGTTTTCAAGTTACAGAGCGGAGGGTGCCAGCGGCAGCACTGCCCAGAAGAGCTTCCACTGAAAACTCACTGGGCTGGCAGTGTGCTGGCAGCAGCTGGGCAGTCAGCGATGCTCCTGTGAGACACAGCCAGGAGGAGCTCGGGCCAGGACAAAGTGGAAAAGCCAGGATTCGAATCCACAGCCACCTGTCATCAGGAGGAGAACGCCACTCCGCTCAGCGCCTAACTCTTGTGCGTGCCTAACTTCCCCGCGGTGGTGTGTGTCCTCTGACACGTGGTTGCTCAGCCCATACTATGTCCTCCTTTTCTTTTACTGTCTGTACTAGCTGCGGACAAGAGGGGAAAACTTTAGTCTTCTAAACCTGGCTGTTCTGATAGAGTAACCTGGGGATGATTCTGCCCCATGAGAGGGGATACTAGATCGGAGGCTCTGATTGACTCCCTTTATTTATTTTTTGGCCCCAGGGATCAAACTCAGGGCCTTGCACTTGCCAGGCAGGTGCGGCGCCGCTGGGGGGCATCCCTGGGCTGTGTGTCTGTGGCGGAGGAAGGCAGGAGGTGACCTCCCCGTTTCTCTTAACTGAAGCCATTTCCTCCTTCTACCATCACAGGCAGTTTCCTGGTGGAGCGAGGCTCTCGCCGGGCTGTGGGACAGTATTTGTAAGGAGGGGACAGGGACCAGCTGACCGAGGACAGGTGGCCAGCAGGTCCACGATGGGGCCCTGTGCCGCGCGGAGCAGGGCCTGCGTGCGTCTCCCAGACGCGGCTCCCCACGCAGGGCAGATCCCCATGCCCAGCCCCGTCCCTGTTGCTGGAGGTCTTACTTTCAGGGCCAAGAGCTTCCTGCAGCTGTGGGAATGGCGGCATCCTGCATTCTGAATTGTGAGGGGATCCCACAACTCCTTGTTCTGACGGCGTGCGCCCTGAGGGTGTGTGCAGGAAGCCCTCCGAGGAGACTGCTGTGTGGGTACATATTCCCTCAGAGCTTTCTCATTCTGCTTGGACACACCAACAGAGGCTTTCATGCAGCTCAGTCCCCAGTGAGCCGTGATGGGAGCAGCGCCACCTGTCTCGAATCAAGACTGAAAGGTGATATTTGTCTCGATTGCACCTGGGCCTGCTGGTACATGCTTGTCAACCTGGTGCTCTGGGAGGCTGAGGCAGGAGGATTGCAAGCTCAAGTCCAGCAACTTAGTTTCAAAATAAAGAGTACAATGTGAGCTGGGGATGTAGCTCTGTGGAACTAAGGCTTATTCCCAGTACAAAATAAAAATGACACGTCTCACTTTTAAAGAATGTAAAATTAGAAACCATATGCATGTTAGAATTAATAAAGTGTGGATAAAGAAAGTACACAAATATTTATTCATCCATCAAAGGAATGAAATCCTGCCCTTTGCTAGAGCAAGGGCAGGACGGGATACACGCTGAGCCAGGCACAGAGATCAGCACCACGTGATCCCACGGGTGTGGTGGGGGTGGGGTGCAGCTGAGCAGTTAGTTAGCAGGTGGCCGGGAGAAGATGCAGCTGTGTCCTTGTGTAGCCTGGAAAGCCCTGGGGTCCGTCCTGAAGCCGCTGCCCTGTGCATCTCCTGAAGCTGTTCCTCAGCTGACTGCTGCCCACCCCGACAAGCCCTCCAAAGCATCCGAGGTCTCCAGGGGGGTTGGCACTGGCAGCCGGTGTGTGGGCACCTGGCAGGCACGGCCTTGAGATAAAGTGTGTGTGTGTGAGAGTGACCAGCGCTCGCCCGAGCTCTGATACCACTGTCCTCCCGGTCGCCCGAGTGCAGGGTCAGGCCGTGTGTGGTGTGTGTGGGTGCAGAACGCAGCACTTGAGGGCGCCCTCTCTCCATGTCACCGGCTTGGCCAGCGCCACGCCGCCTGGTCTGTGGTTGTCTGCCGTTTCACGTGTCTCGTACTCGGACGGACATGTGAACTCAGTTGGGGACAGTTGGGATGCTCGGAGCCTGTTTTCCCTTTTGTGGATGACTTGAACGTGTCCCTGGCAGGCTGACGGAACGAGAGCATGTGTGACTCAGTTGGAGCTGGATTTGACTGTTGGTACCAGCTGGATCCATGCTCTGACCCAGTCGGAACCTCTGTAAACCCCTCAGAACCTGGGAGTGGGTCGCAGCCATCTGGCACTGCAGGGCCCTGCAACTGCTGGTTAGATTAGTCTGGTTTGGTCTTAGGTGGTTTTATATCAGCCAGAAATCCTTCTGTAGTTTTATGATTTAACTTTTATTTTTTAATTTATTTTGAGACAGGGTGTCACTTCGTGGTTAAAGCTAGCCTCGAACTCACTGTGTAGCTCAGGTCGGCCTTGAACATGCAGCAACCCTCCAGCCTCACCCGAGTGCCGGGATCACGGTGCGCCTCGGCGCTCAGCCCCCACCCGAGTGCCGGGATCGCGGGGGCGCCTTGGTACATCTCCAAGCCTGCTCTGGGTCTTGGAACCAGTGTGAGCTGCACTGGGCAGGTGTGTTTAGTGTGGGTTGTAATTTGTTTTCGTCACTGAACTCTTGAAACCGATGTGTCTATTAGACCAGAGCTTTGTTGTTGGAACCAGCCCCCAGCCTAGTGGAACCCACAGGTCTGAGCTGTGGGCAGGGGCCTGTCCCGAGCTGCTCACCACCTCTGCAGGGGACCTGAGCTGCCTGGTGGAGCCCCTTGGAGCCTATAAGTCAGAGCCTCAAGGCAGAAGGGTGCCAGCCCGAGTGTGCCTCATCTCTGGCACAGGCTCGGGCCGCCCACTCCTGGACCAAACCCTGAGCAGCGAGGGAGATTGCAGAGCAGACTCTGCTGGTGGCTTTGTGTTTTTCCTACTTGCCAGAAACTGCATTGGCTGCTCTCAAGCCTGGAGCTCTAGGAGCAGGACTAGACCCTGGAGTCAGAAACGGGAGATCTGGGTTCCAGGCTGTGCAGGTCACTTAATTGTCCCAGTTCTTTTTTATCCTTTGGAAATCAAACCTGGAGAATTGAAAGTCTGACTGTTTTCAAATCAAGAAACAGATATTTAGTAGGGCATGTTGGGTACCCTCTGGGAGGCTGAGGCAGGAGTGATGCTAACTGGGGCCCCACCTGAGCAGTTTAGCAACTTAGTGAGACACAAAGCAAGACAGCCAGGGATATAGCTCAGTGAGAAGGCCCTGGGTTCAATCCTCAGCATTGCACAACCAAACCAAAGCAGGGCTCCATCGGAAAGGTGACCAGTGATGATGGAGACTCATTAGTGCCTGCTCCCAGTGTGGGTGTCTCCTTTCTGAGCTGGCTGTTGGCACTGTCCCAAGTAGAAACAAAAGATCATTTGTAGACCTGGCTCTTCACCCATGTGCTGAGAACTGTTAACTAGCTGGCACGGCACAGGCTGATGGAGGTCTGGAATCCCACTCCAGTGGTTTGGAGGGTTCTGGAGTGTCGAGGCTGGCTGTGAGCGTGCTCTGCCCTGTACCTGGGATGATGTAGAACAGTTCTAGAAATGATCAGCCTTTCCAAATTAAAAAAAAAAAAAGAGGAAATAGAGTAGCTATCACATTGTCTTTTGATACCATTGCAGAATTAGAGTTATTTTCTGTTTCAGTTTGGAAGAACCTACCCCATTTCCTCAAAAGCCAATGTTATCGGACCCACTTTCTGCCGGGTGTCGCGGTGCCAGGGTGCAGTGGATTCTTTGGGACAGGGTGTCCTGTGGTGTGTATGCAGTGATGGGCTGCAGAGGGCTCTGGCTGCTGGACCAGGTTGCTTGTGCACTGCACAGGCCCAGCAGGTGCTGCTGCGGGCTCGGCCTCGCCCACGGCATGAGGACATCCATGAGGGACCTGGGAGGTGAGGTCCCCTGAGGCGACTTCAGCATGGGTCGAGGCAGAATGGCTGGGTTTGGAGCTGACAGGCTGAGTCCTGAACCCAGAGCTGTGGTTTCAGCACCACTGGATGTGATATTTCAGAGGCGGAGGTTGAGCAGCTCATGGTGGCCAGATCTTACTTGCGAGGCAGCAGTGTCTTTGAAGGAACTGTAGTCAGGTGTGACAGTGCATAAGATAAAATTTGAAGCCTGGTGTGGTGAAGCATTCTGTAAGCCCAGCACTCAGGAGGCTGAGGCAGGAGGATTGCCCTGGGTTCTAGGCCAGTCTGGGCTATATAATGAGTTTAAAACCAGCCTGAACTACTTAGTGAGACCCTATCTCAAACAAACAAACAAACATACGCACAAACAAGCAGGACTGGGGATTTAGCTCAGTGGTTCCAGCACCTGCCTTCCAAGCCCAAGATCTCCGGTTACATCACCAGTAACCATATACCACAATGCTTGGCATGGAGACTCACGCCCACCAGCAATCAGTACCACATACCACAATTCTGGGCATGGTGAAACAAGCATGTGATCCCAGCACTGAGGAGGCAGAGACAGGAGGATTGCTATGAGTTCAAGGCTCGCCTGGGCTACATAGTAAGCTCACGGCCAGCCTGAACTACAAGGTGAGACTCTGTCTCAAAAACAAACAAACAAACAGATAAATATTGCCGAGAAGTCCTAGGAAAGACATCTGGCACCAGGAGACCTCAAAAGGGAGCCGCTGGCCCTGTGACCCCTGATGGGCTCCCGGGTAGCCGCGCCCTTCTTTCTGCCTGGCACACTCCCTTGGGGTGCTTGTCTTGGGCCCTGTGATGAAAGGCTGAGCTGCCAGTGGTCCTGGGAGCGTCTCAGCTGTCAGGCTCTGGGGCGGACGTCCCAGATGTGACCTCCCCACAGAGCTGCGATGTGGTGCTGGGCTGCTCGCTGCTGGAGGCTCGCCACTGTTCCTAGGGACCTAGAATGCACTTGCTTGTGTCTTGCAGGTGAACCCTGAGCTCCTCACCATGTCTGACGGGGATTACGATTACCTCATCAAGTTCTTAGCTCTGGGTGACTCCGGAGTAGGGAAGACCAGTGTTCTCTACCAGTACACAGATGGTAAATTTAATTCCAAATTTATCACCACGGTGGGCATTGATTTCAGGGAAAAGAGAGTGGTAAGTTCTGTGCCCTTCTGCATGAAACCCCATACCTGTGCCAGCGTGTGCCTGTCTGTGTGTCTGGCTGGGGCAGCGGGAGGCTGGAGGCCAGACTGTGGTGATGGGCAGTGCCCAGGCTGTCCCCTCCCCAGCCCCCGTCCCCTCTGAGCCGTGCAGTTGCTTGCCCACCTTTGTTGCAAACGTGCCAGCCCCTCTCCTTGCAGCCCCATCTGTGGGCCGCTGATCCCTCCTTACCTTTCCCCTTGAGAGACCAGAAATGGGCCGGGGGTGTAGCTCACAGGCGCACCTGCCTGGGGTGT
>PVIR01031211.1:0-19648 GCA_004026965.1 Petromus typicus | reverse complement strand
ATTTTAGCTTTTAAAGTTACTTTGATGATGTCAGTGTGGAGCAGAAATGAGCATGCAGTATCCAATCTTATTCCAAGTTTGTGAGATTTGGTCAGGCCCACAGGATCACACCTCTCTTTAGTAAGAAATCATGATAATTTTAGAATGAGAGGCAAATAATGTTTTATTTTCATTCAAAATGCTTTAGTTATTTAGTTATGCATCAAGTAAGACTTTAGAACATAGATACTTGTTAAGCTGTTAGAATTTCTTAAACAGAACTCACATCTTTCTTTTGACTGGTGCACTGTATGAAAGAATGGTAAGATAGTAAAACTTTAACAAAATATGAAAATTGAAAATATTTAGGATGAGGAGTTATTTTAAGTAATTTAAGGTTTCTTAGATCTTTTTATGTCTATGAAATAAGACTCAAAATGAGAATGTACCAAGCACTGGGATTTTGAGCACATCCTACTGGTTACTTGAAGCAATATACAGAGAAACAGGTACAGATTCATATTAGTTAGAGACAATCTGCTGTGGGACAAATAAACCCAGTAAAAGAAGTTTTAAACTGAATACTCAGCATTTGAAGTTTTTGTTATAAGACTCTTGTTACAACAAAGAATCACTCATAGAGATACTTATTTACAAGAAAAAGCTGAAGCAGTCTGTGACTCAAATTAAACTTCTGGATGACATTCTCATATCTTTATTATCTTGTTAGTGGATGTGGAGGGCAGATTTTATCCTGAAATTAAATAATTTGACCTTCTATTTTAAGGAATTCAATTAGAAATATTTTAAGAGTAGGCCATCTTGTTTTTTTTTTTTTTTTTGAAATTTATGACTGATTTCCCTGATTATAATTATGACTCAGCAAAACAGTTTTGGGGAAATGATCTCATTTCAGAAAATTCTCTGCTGAGTAGTAGATGTACCTATATGTTCTTGTGTATGTGTGTGGGGGTTGTGTGTGTGTGTGTGAGAGAGAGAGAGAGAGAGACAGAGAGAGACAGAGACAGAGAGGCAGAGAGAGAGACAGAGAGAGACGGAGAGAGAGAGAGATGGGAGGAGATAGACACACAGAGACTCTAATTGGAAATTATGTACTCTAATTTTCTCTTGTCCAAACACTATATTAGTAATCTTCTGTAAGCTTAAATAGATTTATCAAATAGATAGATTTATTTTAGTTACGTGAACCTTTTAAAAGTGAATGGCTGCATACAATGTCTGCTGAAGTTAAAAGAAAGGGCATAAAAGCTCTATAGTCCCTGAGTGTTTAGAAAAGCAGTATTGAGTGAAAAAAAGGAAATGTGACTTGGTCTCATTTTCTAAGAAGCAAATTAATTTCAAAATATTCATTATTAAACAAAGTTGTTGAATATGTTGAGTTTTCATCATTGGGTACAACTTCTAAAAATTATTTGGAAATAATTATTTAGTGTACTTTATATTAATTTAAGAAGTTAAATTTATTTAAGTTATTTAATTTAAAAAGCAGATATTACTGACTCTAGTCATATGATTAGTCAAGGGATCATGATGTGAGGAAAAATCAGAATGCAGCTTGCTCAAAGGGCCAGTTAATTCCACTTTTTTTTTTTTTTTTTTTTTTTTGAGACAGGGTCTTGCTTTTTGGTTCAGGCTGGCCCTGAACTCAGCCTCAAACTCACATCACAATCCTCCTGCCTCTGCCTCCCGAGTGCTGGGATTACAGGCGTGAGCCACCACGCCCGGCACTGTGGTATGTGGTACTGGTTGCTGCTGGGTGTGGGTCTCCACACCCAGTATTGTTATGTGGTTACCGGGGAATCGAACCCGGGCCGTTATGCTTGCGAGACAGGCGCCGGAACCACTGAGCTAACTCCCCGGCCCAAATTCCACTTTTTTAATAGGCATTTTCTGCTACCCAGAAACTGAATAGCTATGTATTGAGATCAATAGGGCTTTTAAGAGGAGCAAAAAGCTGTATTCGTAAGCTCCATATGTGTGTTCTCCTTTGTCTCTGCACTTCCCACATAACCTTAACAAATGTTTCATTACACTTCATTAGAGACAAGAAGGTCAGGAGACATTTGGGAATAATCTAGATGGAAGAGAAGATAGTATTGTAGAATATTCAGTTTGATAATTGTAAGTCAGCAAAGAATATAACATTGGAAAATAAAAACTACAGTCATCTCTGATCTTGATCGCTGCCTATGTTCACTGAGGGGAGAGGAAGATTAAGTATTTAAGGCATCATGAAAATTTCTCTGATATTCTCAAGTCTTTGAAATGAACTTATATGTCTCCAAAATTCTTATGTAACTAGCAATTCTCCTTTTAGAATTTGTAATTTCCTTGACTTTCATTTATCTGTACAGTTTCAAGGTAGAAGAAAGTTTAGTTTTAACATTTCTTTGAAAATAGCATAAAATGAATAACATTTTAATACAACTGTATAATGAAACTTTGATTCATACCCTTAGATTTAATATATAATTGTAATTTAAATCATACTAATCTGTATTTTATGTATTTGGTTCCAAGGACTGAGTTAGGAGTTCAATTTAAATCATTATATTTGATCATTGTGATTATCTTCACATTAAAAATGAGAAAAATTAGGTCTAGGAATTTCAGAACTATCCCACAATAACTGATAGAATCAAAATTCGTACCCAACCTATTTAACTTTAAAGTCATAGTTGTCCATTTCCCTTCACATTTCAATTATTTTGAAATGAAGTTTAGATTAAAATTAATTTAAGCGTTTTATATCATGATTTTAATTATACATTGCTCTCTTCCAATGAAGCCTTTTGCTCAAATTTGTGAGGTATCTTCGAGTCAAGAAAGTGGTTTACTAATGAATTTTTTAAAAGACTATGAGATCTTGGGGTTGGAAATGGAGGTAGAGATCTAGCAGACAAGGCAACACACAGATCACTGAACTTCTGTGGAGTCATATTAAGACTTGAAGCTCAGAAGATGAGGGTGCTGTACAGTGTTTATTCTATTCATATACTGACAGCAGCACTGTGGGAAAGGAAGATTTGAGACCACTAGTGTGTGGTTGGCTGAAATAAGTCCCATTTCTCTTTGCTCAAGAAAGTCTTCTATTTGGTCTGTTAAGCTTCTGACCAAATGGCATCGGTCAAAGGCTGTGATTCTTGAACAACTTTATCTGGCAAAGCCAGACTTTTTGATGTCTCCTGGACAAGCGCTACAGAAGTGAAATGTTTGTCTTTCTTCTGTTTTTATGGTGCTTAAATAAAGATCATAAGCTTCAAATGAGAAGAATAATTTGTGCCACAAATTTTGAAAAGGAATTATATGTGTAAAATTCATTGAAGTACGGAGAGTTTAACAAAAATAGGACCAGAATAAAGACTGGAGGATATCAACAACCTCTTTTTTTTTTTTTTTTTTTTTTTTTTTTTTTTTTTTTTTTTTAAGTAGAGTTCTTTCCTGGGAAACAAATATTGAATATAATGGGAGAAACTTAAATCAGAAAATAGGAAGTTAGAAGAGAAGGCTAGACTAGCCTCAGGATAGACATTTGACTTAGAATCCCTTTAAAAGTTTTGAATTCATGGCACCCGATATAACTGCCTTACACTGCTGGATCTACCAGTAAACACGGCCACTCCAAATGGCAGAATAGAAGAGGAGCTGCATTGGAGATGGAACACGGGGTTCAGGGGACAGCTTTTCTAACATATGCACACATGTGAGGCCAATGTATCTGTATGCTAGCTGCATCACAATTTTCCAGTTCTAGTAAAAAACTAAGACATGTGTTTGCAATTTCTTCCAAAAATCATGGTTCCCTAAGAGTTTTTATAATTCAATTAACAAATAATTAGGAGCCAAACAGAATCTGGAACCAGTGTTGAAGAGATGAGTTAAAAAAATAAATGGCCCACATGCCATTAAATATCATGAGAAATTAAACAAATGTAAACTAAAAGACAAAAAGATAATTTTTTGGATATGAAGAACAGAAAATATTCGGTTTTGTGAGAAGCATAGAAAAATACAACTTTCTAATCACGCTGAGGGGATGTAAGTAGTTTTTTGGTATAATTAGCTGAACTGTCCCCATTATTAATTTTTAAAATTCTTTATTAATTTTGCCCTGAAAATCCATTTGAAATTTCTAAATCAGAGAGATTTGTTATTACCTCAGCACAAATAAATTATTTTTCATTTTTTATTATAGTTAATCTCATCTTCTTTTATTTATTTTTCAAACTTTTCATAATGAGTAATAAAGTTGACAGAAAAGTGACAAGAAAAACATTTGGCTCATAGAAATAGAAAGAAAGTCATAGAGAAAATAAAAAGATCCTAACAGAATTTATGAAATATGAAGGTAATGAATATATATATATATATATATATACAAATATTCTTATTCAGTACATATACAAGTTCAAAATACAGACATACGTTTAGTTTTCAGAATAAAATGAATACGTAATATTAGAAATGAGAAATGGAGTAGTTATATGAATATATGTTTCTAAAGATTAAAAATATTAAACATTTCATTTTAAGTGTATTTTCTAAAAGATTTAAGAAATTCATGAAGTAGAAAATAAATATTTATAGAATAACTCAAAGGAATTACCAACAAAGAACAAAAGAAGAAAATATTTCTTAAAAGACATGTTTGGGCTCACAGTAAAGAGTAATTTTTGGTTTATTTTTTCACATTGTATGCTATAGACTCAATATTGAAGGGTTTGTTTCTTTTTAAATTATTTTTTCATTAAGTTTAAAAAAATCAAAAACATTTATATAATTTTCTGATATAATTAAGAAATGAGAAGAGTCAAGCCAGGTTTAACAATAACTGTATAAATGTAGACAGAGCTATTAGATAACATAAGATTTAGTATTTATAGTAGTGTGATGTTAATATAGGAAAAGGTTGATATTAATTAGTAAAATGTAGTAAAATTCCAGATTGACATACAAGTTTTATATGAAAATTAATTATACTATCATCAGTCCTCAAATCAGTAAAGAATAACTTTTCAAATGGTATCAGAACAAAAAATTGCTTATCTTCACAATTAAAAATAATACTTAGCTATCTACTATATCCAGTATGGTGAACCAAGCACAATACTGGTGCACAAGGAGCAGAGTTCAAAGTTAATATTAATAGACATATAATCCTGGCTTGACAAGGGCTTTTCTAAGTGTAACATTAAAATTATAAATTAAAAGTCTGATAGACTTGACACATTAATAGAAGTGCAGATGTTGCCTAGGTAGAGAAGCACAGAAATATTATTATACTTACAGAAAATTACAGAAGTGAATGATTTGAATAAAAATTTATAATATACTCTTCAAAAAGCTTTGATAACAAAAAGTATTATTTCATTTGAGTGTGGCCCTTTGATAATGTAAATTTGCTAACATTTCTAAGCAAACCATTCAAAATGTTTACATCTTTTAAAAATTGATTTTATTGGTGCATTTTATACAATATCACATTTAATATTGTGAGCTTGTAGCTTTTCGTGACACATCTTGATTCTCATTTTTTCCCTTTCCCCTGCCCTCCCTACAATCCCCATTCCCAATACACATAAGCTTTATTTCCTTTTTGGTTCACCCTCAAGATTTTTCCCTTCTTTACTTCCCCTACCCACCCTTTCCCTTTCTTCTTATTGTATCTTTTCTCTACTATGAGAAACTGAAGGTGTAAATGAATGCCAAAATGTATGATAGATAATGTGAAATTGCAAGAAAATATGCAAAAATAAATTATTATTTAAAAAAAAACAATTGCATGGTTTCTTTTATATGAGAAACAAAGTAAAAAACAAAGAGCACAATAAAAGATAGATAATAGGAAATAGGAAAACATTCTCAGTGGGGAAGAGGATCAAGTGATGGAAGGAAGGAATAAGGAATGAAAAATGGTCACAACTCATTTTGCCAGAGCACTAACCCCAGTGCCCAGTGTGGTGACTCATGCCTGTAATCCCAGCACTCGATGCCGAGGCAAGAGGATTGCTGAGTTCCAGGCTAAACTAAAAAGTAAGAGCCTGTCTCAAATAAACCAAAACAAAACAACTTTTGGAAGTAGGGGTTCTAATGTGTTGGGCTTTTTTAATAGTTTGGGTCTATTGGTACATTGTAGAAATACATTATGATCACATTCATCATTGAGAATTTGTAGCTGGACATAATATATCTTGATTCTTATTTTTTCCCTATCCCCTGTCTTCCTTTCAACTCCACATCTCCCCTTAATCCTAAGCTTTGTTTTCATTTTTTCCCTTTTAGTATCAAATGTTTTCTTTCCCCTGTCCCTACCTAGTTCCCCTATTCCTTTGGGTATTTCCTATTTCATAATGCCTATCATACATTCAGGACCTCATTTACAGCTCCAGTATCTCATACTAGAGAAATGGCATGGTATTTACACATCTGTGTCATATTTATTTCCCTTATGAATTTGGCCTCACAGTGTATCCATTTAGCCTTAAATGTCTTTAACTTATCATTGTTTATGGCTGAGTAATATTCCATTTTATTCTTTTAAAAACTACATCTTCTTTTTACATTCTCCAGTTGATGGACATTTGGGCTATTTTCAAGATTTATCTATTACAAACTGAGCTGCTATAAACATGTGTGTGCATATGTTGCTGTGATATGATGCTTTTAATTTTTTGGTTTTTCACCTGTAACTTTTATTTAGTTGAGATAAAGATCATCTATTCCAATATTCTGTAGTGTCTTATACATGAATGGGTGTTAGATTTTGTCAAGTGCTTTTTATGCAACTACTGAGATGACCAAATGGCTTTTGTCCTTGACTATTAATATAGTGTATTACATTTATTGATTTACATATGCTGAACCATCTTTGCATTCCTGGGATGAATCCAACTTGGTCAGAGTGTATGACCTTGCTGATGAGCCCCTGTATTTTGTCTGGCATCTGTCTTATTGAGACTATTAGCCTCTTTCCTGCTTGGATCTTTCTGTGCTTTTGTAATCAAGGTACTAGTTGCTTTGTGGAATTAATTTGTGAATACGGTGTTCCTTTCAGTTTCATTAAAGTGTTTAAGTAGTGGCATTAGGTCTTCCCTAATTTTCTTGTGCTTCATCACTGAAGCCAACTTTTCTGGGTTGGTAGGTTTTTAATTATATTATCAATTTTACTGATTGATAGTGGGGTATTTAGACTTTTTATGTCTTCTTTGTTCAACTTTAGTAGTTCATATGTGTCTAACAATCTGTCCATTTCTTTTGTTTTCCATTTTATTGGAGTACAAATTTTCAATGTAGGTGATGATTATCCTGTGAACTTCTGCTGAGGCTGTTGTGATTTCATCCTTTTCTTTCTTAATTGCATAGATTTGAGTTTTTCTTTCCATTTTTTGATAAGATTGGTTAAGTGTCGGTAAATTTTGTTTATTCTTTCAAGGAACCAACTCTGTTTCATTGGTTTTTGTTTTTCATCATTCTCTTAGTCTCCATTGCATGATTCTTATAATTTCCTGCCTTGCATGAGCTTTTGATTTGTCTTGGTCTTCTTTTTCTATGAGCTTGAGGTTCAGCATTAGGTTGTTTATTTGAGTCCTGTTCATTTTCCTAATGTGTGAGTTCACTGCTATGAATTTTCCTCATAGAACCACCTTTATAGTGTCTGATTTAGTCCTGTAAATTGTACTGGCATTATCGTTTAATTGTGGAAACTATCTAATTTCTTTTGTGACCCATTGGTTATTCAGGAGAATATTATTCAATTTCCATGTATTTGTGAAGTTCTTGGAATTTCTTTTGCTATTGATCTCTAATGTCAAGATACTGTGATCTAATAGTGTACAGGGGATAACTTTAATTACTTTGCACTTATTTAAACATGTTCTATGAACTAACATGTGGTCCATTTTGGAGAATGACACATGAGTAGCTGAGAAGAATGTATATTCTAATTTTGTGAGGTGGAACACTTTGTAGATGCCTATTAAGCCCACTTGTTCAAGTTTGCTTCAGTTCTAATATTTCATTGTTGATTTTTTTGGTCTAACTGACCTGTCTACTTGTGACAGTAAGGTATTGAGGTCCCCTACTAATACAGTATTAGTGCTTATTTGGCTTTTCATGTCCATTAATGTTTGTTTTATACAGTTAGGTGTGCTACCATTTGATGTATATATATTTATGAATGTCATCTCTTGCTCTTGGATTCTTTCCTATGCAAGAGACCTTCTTTGTCTCTCATAATTAGTTTTGCTTTGAAATCTACTTTGTCTGCAAATAAGATAGCCATTCCCGCTTTTTTGCAGTTTCCTGTCACATACAGAATTGTCTTCCATCCTTTCACTTTCATTCTATGGAGTTCTTTTTGAATTACATGTGTTTCTTGAATACAAAACGTTGTTACATCTTGTTTCTAATCCACTCTTCCAGTCTATTTCTTTTATTAGGTGAACTGAGGCCATTAACTTTGGTGGATATAACTGATACTTGTTGACTTATTCTTATGATATTCTCCTGCTGTTGGCACTTGTTATTATTGTTTAAATGTTTCCCCCTTTTCCATTTAACTTCTTCCCTTGCGTCATAGCTTCAGTTTGTTGTGCCTCACGGAGTTTTGAACCTAGCTATCTTTTACTAGGATATTGTAGAGAGGTTGTTGGAGGGTTGGTTTAGTAGTCATAAGGTTTATCAGGTGTACTTTGTTATGGAAGTATCTTATTTCCCCATTGATTTTGAAACATAGCTTTGCAGAACACATCAATCAATGGTTTTCTTTTAGGGTGTGAGATATTTCACTCCAGGTTCTTCTTGACTCCAGAGTTTTTTGGTAGGAAATTATGTTGTTATTCTGATGGATTTTCCTTTGTATGCGATATTTTTCTCTAACTGCTTTCAATATTTTGTTCTTTGATTGAGTTTCTTGTATTTTGACTATTATATGCCTAGGTGTGAGCTTTTTTAAAATCACAGCTAGTTGGAGTCCTATATGCCTCACTTATCTATATGTTTAATTCTTTTCCCCTGCTTGGGAAGTTTTCTGTCACTACATCTGTGAACAGTTCTTTTATGTCATTTTTCACTCTCCCTTTTTTCTTCATTGAGTCCAGTTAGTCTTATGTTGTTCTTTATATCATCTAGCAGCTGCTGGTTTAATTTCTCATGGTCCCTTAATATTTTTAAGAAGTCTTTCATTTCCTGGTTACCAACTGTAATCCTGTCTTCTATGTCTGAGATTCTATCTTTACATTCCTTAGTTCTACAGCATAAACTTTCAGTGGAGTTTTAATCTCTTGGACATGTTTGAATTTGTTTATTGGATTCCATTTGTTTTCTACACTGGGATTCCATCATGTTTCTGAGGTCCTCTTTTTTTATCATCATGGTCACTATCTCATCATGGTTTATTTCTGGTTTCATTTTTTCCAGTTCATCTTTAGTTGCCAGTTCACAGAGTCCAAGTGGTTGAATTTCAGGTTGTCCATCTCATTGCTACCTCAATTTCCCTTTGGTAATCTAGAATTCTGGATTTGGGTCTTATTTAGGCATATTCTCATTTTTACTTTTGTTGTTGATGATGTTTTTGGTTTAAAGCCTGGGTTACTGCCTATAAAACACTTATTGCAAGTAACTTTCTTGCTAATATTCAGAACCCTTAAGGAATTCTGGGTCATTCTTGTAGTACAAAAGGCTCTTAGGCACTGAGTCTAGAATGGCCCTTGGGCAACCTCAGTTTGGGAATACCAGGAAAGATGCTAGAACAGAACAATCACATTACTAACCACCGTAGTCCAGTGGCTCTTGGTTGCAGAGACTTTCCTCACTTATCCAGGTGGCTTAAATTTTCGACAAGGCCCTCTCTTTGCTATTCACCATTTCCCTGTATTCTACAGCTCAGCTGTTTTGTTTCCATGGTGGCCAGATCCCTGAGCAGCCAGGGTGGCCCACTGTAGCCTGAGGCAGAATTTGTAGCCCTCCTTCCTACGTGAGGGTTCCAAGAAAACTGTTAGGCCTACTGATGTGCAGACACCAGGAAGGAGTCACAAAGCCTCTGCTAATGTCCCAGCAGAACTGGCAGACCTCCTCACAGTTGTCAGGCCTCCTCCTTCCACCATGGTCCTGTGAGATCTCTTGGCCCACTGTGCAGATGTTGGAGTCACCTGGCCTCTGCAAATAGGTGAACTTCTTTGTATACAATGCAAAACACTAAATTATTATATAAATGTTTTATATATCTACCATAAAATACTATTATCCATTGCATTTAATGGTTTCATTTTAAACAAAAAGTGGAAATAGTTAAAAGAAACATGTTGGAAAATCAAGGACCTGATGCTTCCCTGAAAGAAGAGATCCTAATTTTGTGGTTCACTGGTGTATAACTTTGGAGAAATACGTAAATATATTTGATGCATTGATCCATGACCTGACTGGGTCAGCTAAATCAGCTAATTTTCCATGTGAATATACACAGTGCATTAAGTAAAATTAAGAGATGATTACTGGGTTCAGCCTAAGTTCATATTACTGTGCACTAATTTCTTAATTTTTAGAGAGCTCTTAAATTGAGCAGCCTAATTCAAAATGTGAAATTCATCCTTATTACTGTGAATTTCTTAAAGAGGGAATGAAGCATAGTTACTAATATTTCTAGAATAAACATACAGAACTGGGCCGTCAACTTAGTATTTCATGGCATGGATTCAAGTTTAAGTACCTTTTTTTTTTTAAGGCTTCTGGGTTTTAATAGATTGAAAAGAAAACCTGATGCAGTACCTCTTCTTCAAAGATAATATCATATAGTTTAACAATTTGATGATATAGTATAAAATAAGAATTTTACTTAAGTTGATTAAAATGATTCATTAGTTAGGCATGAGATTATTTACAAACATAGTAAATAATAGTACTAGTACAAATATGTTTATGAAGATAAATGTTTCCATAATGTAAAATTTTGAGTATAGTAAAAATAACATTTAAGCTAGTTCCTTTTATACACATTGACACAAGGAAAATAATGTAATTCCGATAGCTTTCTTATCAGGCACCATACGATTTCTATTTTACAGAATTTGAAATTAAATTTTAAATGATTTGACAAAGTTCAAACATCTAGTAAATAGGAAAAAACTCAAAATATTTGTTCTTCCATGCAAAAACCATAAAATTAGCATGAATCTCATCCTATATATACATTTTACATGCATAAATTTCCAAAATGGTCATGAAAAATATTGTGGGGTCCAGACACTAGTAGAAGAAAATATATTGATAAACTTTATTAAGTCAGATAACAATGCATTGTGCTAGTCAGTGATTGCGTGATGGAAAATCCTGTCTTCTCTTTCTATTTATGCATCAGTGACATATTCATTCAATACGTAACAAGTGCAATTCTATGTTACCATCTTATGAGTTTTCCAATGCACAAATTGGAAATGAAGAATTTCAAATTATTCATATTCATTGTATATTTGTAATATGTTTTGTGTAGGTAAGATTTTCAAGCTTATTACATATTCAACTAGAATAATATGTAAGATGAAATGAAGGTCCTGATTTCATAAATGCATTCTTTGTAAATCTTATTTTTTGAAATTCTATCAGTGAATTTGCTCATTTATTTGAAAAAAGTAAATGTGTTTAGAAGATTTATAAAATAATCTAAATGTGAGTTCTGAATAATTTCCTAGAGGTAGAATTGAGAGATACTCCTCTTCCATGACTGTAGAACTTGCTGAGCATTTCTTTTTAAGGATGGAAGTTAAGAAATATAAGATACATTACATTCCTATACTAGCTCAGCACCAGGTATGTGGACATGATGTATAGCACACATGTGCTAATAAAATTTTTTAAAAATATCACATTTCTATATGATCCTGTAAACTAAGTTGCTCTCCCACCTTGCAGCCAAACTTTTTGGGAATACAATGCACAAAGCTGCAGATTAACAGTACTTAGATGCACAGGGTGGATGTAATTTGAGGCTGCTTGAATTAACTCCCTATGACAGGCTTTTCCTTGCAAACCACCAGCAGCAAAACGCCTCTTTGTCTGCTGTTAGAAGCCAGGGTTCAGTCTCTGGAAGTTTCACATTGTTTCTAATATATTGGTGCTCGGACAAAGTCGAATCATCCCCTATGAAAGCTTGGCTGCCCGTAGGGTATAAACCCAATTGCCAGTGGTTTATTCAGCTCTGACAGTTCTCACTGTGATGCTCACAGCCCTTGGTAAAACAAGAAGGCAAGAGAAAAGCTCCAGAGACTTCCTTCTATTCATTTCTATAATAGTTTTCTTGCCACGGGAGACTTAAGAAGATTTGTACAGCCTGCTCTCTTTTCATTAGCAGCAAGTGCAATGCTGTTGGGTAAGTTAATGTGTGAGACTGTAAAAAGGAAGAGTGCTTTTCCTGTGACTTTTTATTCCATTAAAAAAATTGTCCTTTTACTTTAATACAATGCAGCTGAAAACTTAAGTAGTAAATATATTTTGTATTTTCTAAATCATAAGCTTAGCAGCTGGCTTTCGTCTGTTTGTTGAATGTAATTCCATGGTTCACTGGGTTTTTCGTATGAACATGTTAAAATTATCATTATTGGAATGTCAAGTAAACTTGATTGAATTTTTAACACAATCATAGTTCTTGTTGTGGAATGTAACAATATTTAATGATTTCTTTGTATTTCCATATGCAACAAAGTACGTCGATATTTTCAGGTTTAGTTTGGCCGTTTCATTAAACTGCCCAAACTAAATTACTGTTACTGTAGCCTTTTTCTTCCTCTTTTGCAAGAGTAAAATGTCTAAAAATTTCTAAATACCTAGAAAAATGTGTACTTATACTTTTGGTGTAGCACAATAACTAACATATGAATGCATTCATAGATTGTATACATATATGAACAAGATAATTCCTCTATGAAGTGATACATAATTTGTTGGTTACACTTTTTATGTCACTTTTAGAATTTATATTTTATCATGTGGAGTAATTTCTGAATTAGAATATTGATGAAATATTCTTATTCAGTTAAAGTCTGTGGAGATATCATTTGTTTTGCATAGAATTATCACTGCATAAATCCTTAATAGTTTGAAGATCCATTTTTGATAAAAATGGAGCTCACAGACTAGAACAGAAGCACCAAAAAATAAGACATTGTTATTTCTTTATGATACCTTTTTTCCCTATAGAATAGACCATACCAAAAGTGTAGGAGATGGACTAACTGAGCTTTTCCTTCATTTTTATGTCTTCAGGTATATAGTTGATTTTAGCTTAAAGCTAACACTTTCATGCTTCTCAGATATCATTTTCTCTATTATGGGACGTTGTTATGTGAAGTAGTATTATCTTTATTCATTCCTATATATTTAAAGGGGTACTACAATGTGGATCTGTAGTGGCTAAGTTGTAGTATTTTATGAGACAAAATTAATGATATCACTAAAAGAAGACTGAGTAGCTTGGCATTCAGCTTTTGGTGAAGTCCTAAGTTTTTCAAATCCTAGTAGAACTACATATATTATGTACCCATATTTAGGGACAGCTTAAACAATGATTTGAATAAAGAACTAAAAGTGGAAGTGCTCTTTCCTATCTCTACATTTTTGAGTTTTTTTCCCCTGACAGTTTGTGATGATGCATTGACATTTGCAAATATCAAAGCAGAGAATAACCACGGATACAGCTGTCTGACTTCGTGTGGTTCCTTATTATAGCAATCACGTTACCATGGGCCATGCTTCTGTCAACAGCACTTCATCACTGATGCCCCAATTGCCCATATATGCATGGAAGCTTGGAGCATCGCCTGCCAAAGACACAATAAATCAAGGAGCAAATTATGTGGCTGCTCCTGCAGTGCATGGATGTTCACGTGCCCTCCTGACCATGTGTCTTTATCCAAAGTTAGTAAGTCTCTAGACAACGAATCCTCTGATGGATGAGTCCCTGCTTCTGCTTGTATTTTATAGGACAGAAAGATGACTCAGTAGAAATTAGAATGGAATCTTTAAAATCTCATTTGCACACAGTTTCAAGAAATAATTATTATTTGTTTATTGTCCTCTGACTGCTCCAAATAGGATCATTTTGCTTCAAGCACAAACCCCTTTAACACTAAAGGGGAATGCTCTCTCTAAAAATGAAAATTTATTACTACGTCAGATAATAATATAAAGTGGAGGCAGGCTATAACACAAAAGAAATATGGAATTAGAAATAGAAAAAGTAGAGAAAACATTCAATCTAATGATTATATTTGATAGATTGTATTTCTTCTATTTATTACATCTGATATTTCAGTCAGATATATACATATATATGTAAAAGGACTTTATTTTTAAGTAGATAACATTTTTCAAAGAATATATTGTTCATCTCAATAAAATTTCCTGAAGAATCAGTTAGCATCATCAGTATTCTGGGTCACACAACTAAGGAAAGGCAACATTTAGGAATTTAGAGATTTAGTTTCTTGACGTTTCTCTTCTATTACACAATAGAGATAGTACTTAAATGATTTTGTTTAATAGTTTCTTCTTGAAAAACACTTTATATAATTTTAAAAAATTAGCTGAAATCATATTTCCAAAGATAATTTCTGTTATTTTTCACTGATCACTGTTAATCATTGGTTTCAAATATTTTATAGTAGATATGTTCAGTCTTTAGTAAAACAATACTTATGAAAAAGCACAAGAGTAGATTCTCTATGATGTACCTCTGTCTTAAATAACATTTTATAAAGTTGATAATTTTTTGCATGATTCAAAACCATTTTTTAATTACTGCTTTGTTGGGAAACATTATTAACAATATAGTTTACCTGTATTCTGTTCACTAAAAACAAATAAATATTGAGACTTTCCTCACATTCTACAATTCTTTATACCTTAGACTCTGTTCTTATTTTAGTAGCTTACCTTGTTTTTTTTTTTTTCATAATGTTTAACTATCACTGAAACTAAGTTGCTTATTTATTATCTGGTTGTTATCTATTTCTTTCACCTAAGAGACCTCATTTTTACTTAGATGACTATTCCATAGTTTTGAAACAAAGGTCACTAAATATCCTATACTAAATTATAAGTTAATAATTAAAATAATCACTTGAGATAGCCTGAAACTACAGGAAGTAAATGTAGTCTCTCTTTTGTAAGGTGATAAATATACCACTTAAATACAGAAAGGTGGGCATGTCAGGTACTGGTGTTTGGGTACATGCTCATTTTAAGGGAAAGTGCAAACAAAAGAGTGAGGAAGGAGAAAACTAAGTACATGAAGTTCTGACGATTAGTACCTATGTGTGACTGACATGGCAGGTGTATGATGTAGCTGGAGCGGAAGAACACAGCCAAACTATAGACATTCTTGGAAGAGAAAAGCTCATTCATTGATAGTAGAAAGCAGAGAAGAGTTGCTTGCATATCATCTAGAGCAGTGTGGGACAAGGGGCCGTCTGGCGTGGTCTACTTCATGTCTGGGTCCTGGGCAGACGTCATCATTGCTGGGTAAGGCCCAGCCCACTTTAATTCTTTGCCTTACTGCCCCTTCAGCATTCGGAGTCCACACACCATAAAAGAGCTGCCTTCTGGTTTGATCTGACACACGACCATGACCCTTGTTCTAGTCTCTGAGTCCTCTCAGATTGCCAGACTCTGCAGTGTCACTAGTAAACACATTTGCCTTGATTGGCTTGACTGGAAGTGGCCCTCTGTCTAGTATAAGATCAAAGCCAAGAGGGTTTGTAACACTTTTTTTTTTTTTTTTTTTTAGGTTTTTTGAGACAGGGTTTTGCTTTGTGGTTCAGGCTGGCCCTGAGCTGAGCCTCCAACTCACATCACAGCAATCCTCCTGCCTCTGCCTCCCACGTGCTGGGATTACAGGCGTGAGCCACCACGCCCGGCACTGTAGTATGTGGTATTGGTTGCTGGTGGGCGTGAGTCTCCACACCCAGTATGGTATGTGGTTACCGGGGAATCGAACCCGGGCCCTTCCGCTTGCCAGACAGGCACCGGAACCACTGAGCTAACTCCCCGGCCCCGTTTGTAACACTTTTTACCTTTGATATTTTTGTTTGGATACTGATGATAACATGACTGTATTATAGAAAGTCAACGAATACATAATAGTTTATGTTACTATCTTTTAAAAGAACATAGGACAAAACCTTTGAGAATCTATAAAACAAAATTCCTGGTATATCTTTACTTACTAAAAAGCACACTATTTTCTTACTTATGTTAAGCTGTGAGAACACTTACATAGAAATAATTTTCTTCAATTTTAGATTAAAAAATACAGTTAATTATAAGTGGCTGTTGTTTTTATTTCTAGCTTAAGTGTAAGATAAACTTTAAAATGTAAATAATAAATTTGATGTAGTTTAGAATATTTCATCATCAATACAGCATCTTTGATGTTTCCTGACTAGCTTTTACAAAGACTTATTGGTGTGGCTAATCCATCTGTAGCATAAACAGTTATTAATACAATGTCAAATAGGTCCATAGGTGAACTCAATTACAGAGGCACAATGGGGCAAATAACTGTAAAAGTCATTGGCATTATTGTTCTTCGAAGGTCAGAGGCACTGGAGTGGAGAGTGGTGAAATTAGATGACAGAGCAGAATAAGAGGCTGTGATTGAAGATGTTCTGGATCACAGACCTTTATTGTACTTTGATTTTTTTTTAAAGCTTACTTTATTTGGGTCTTTCATCTGTGAAAGAAATTAGTGTATGCCACAATATACTTGGATTGAAATATTTGAACTTTTATGGACACACAGTTTTTTCCATCTCAAGAAGTACTTTTTTCTTTTGTGAAGCATTCCAGCTGTGAGACAAACTTCTTTTATAATGTAAATCTCTGATTCAGCACAGTGCCTCTGTCTCTGTGTACAATTACAGTGTTACAGTACAATCTTTATGTTGATAAATATTTTACATCCAAGGCTCTAAACACTTGAAATGTTAATAGGGTTTAACCCTGTGGAAGAGTAATGTTTAAACTTGGCAATTCACTGCTAACCTATTTGCACATATTCCTCACATTTTCTGTCTCATAAAAGCCCACAAAATTTATAGAGTGATTTTATTGAACACACAAAGGTGAATAATATCACCTGTTTTTCACCTGTAAGATTCGTGGCAAAAAAATCTTAGCTTTGAGCAAAGAAGAGAAACCAGAGCCATTTATTTATCTTGTACATTAAATTATGCTAATTCTGCTTATACATTGCTATAAAAGAGATAAAATTCACATTTTTATGAAGATTTCAGTGTAGTGGAGGAAATACTGAGCAAGTAAATATATAAATTGGTGTATAAGTTATGATAAATGTTCTCAAGAAAGAAATATTGACTTAGGGAGAATGTAATAGGAAGCACCAATATAGATCAATTACCCCAGCGAGGAGAGCCAGTTTTAGTAAGGGTATTACTGTATTAATTTTAAAAAAAACTTTACTACAGAAACAAATGCTGATACAGCCCCACAAAAGTAGGTAGCATGACCAAGTTCTTCTTGAAAAAGGTTCGATATTTTTATCCTGATTACGCAGTTTATTGAAATAATCTTTCATTTATTTTCAAAAACACCAAATGTAGGTGCACATATGTAGTGATTATCTAGGGTAGATGATCTGGAATCACATCAGATATCCAAATATCTTTAGTGCTGAAAAATGTTCTCTGTCAATTTTTTTTCTGTCTTATACACTGAATATTTAAAAAAATTGTTTCCTGCTTTCCTGACCTGCTCATTGAAGTTAGCTGTGGAATGAGCCCTTCTGCCTGCATCCTGTCCTCTGATTCCCTCAGTGCCTTTTACTGTCTAAAGTATCTGTAGGCAGGACTTTTCTGTCTTTTATATCCCCAAGAGTCTTCAATAATCATGTATTCTCTTACATTCAGAATAGCTAAATCTCAACAGTCATGATTCTTTGAAACTTGACTCTACTCAAATAAACTAAGCTCTTGTGAAAAATTCCAAACATCACTGAATGTCTCTGGAGACACTAGCAAGCCATGGCCCAGTAAAAGAAGAAATGTGGCTGAAACAGATGCAAAATAATTCTTAGACTCAGGCTCAGTGCCTCTGTTTAATTCACCTCATTTTTGTTCTGTCTGATATTTTAGTAAAAGTAAAACTGCACATATAGTTTTCATTCTGAGTGCTCAAAAAAAAGTTACTTCCAAAACAGCAAGGAAATTTTAGTCTGTTCAATAGACTTACACGAAGTTGTATTTGCTCACAAAATTCTGAAGTATACAGTACTGAAACTGACTGTGGGAAAACAAGATTGAAGGAAGGAGTAGATACTGACTCTTTGTCTTGTCGCCTGACTCTAGGGATCCAGCTCACGAATTAGCTGTGTATGCTCATGCATTGTGTAACTGCATTTCCAATTTTCTTTATTGCCTAATTGTCAGGTGAGGATTATGTCAAATTCATATGATTACTTTTAGAACTAAATAAGTTAACAGAACACTTAAAAATAATGATTTTGTTGCTGAGTAAGTACTGCATGTTTGTTGTAAGTGATAATAAATATATCAAAGTTTTATTGAAAAAATGTTCTCTTGAAAGCTATTTTAAGGTATACCTTGGCATAAAAGTTCATCTGTTAACTACTAACAGAGGACACTTTTTATGACCAGCGAACAAATATTCCTCCACCGCCTTTTATGATTTAGTGCTAGATAATTGTGTACTTAGCTAGATAAATAAATCATATATAAGGAGGCTTCAGTCAAATCAGGTGACTTAATTGTAGGGAAGCACAATTAGTAGCAACACCCAGCCAAGAACTAACAGCTTGCCAAGCATGAGGGAACATAAAGTAGAAACAATGTTGTCCAACTTTTTATTCCACTTTAAACATAGCTAACACTTGTGCAGTCTTTTATGTTGATGTGAGATGTGAATTATTTGCTAAAGAAAAAGTAGAGGAACAATATTCAAAACCAAATTAATTATGCTTAACAGATTTATTTACTCATTTGTTTGCAAAACAAGTTCATCTGTTAGTATAGTCAAGCTGCCAGCCAAAGCAGCTTTCCTTAGGGCTAGAATTGTTTAATTAGGCCTTAACTGGCAGAATTCTGTCTCAATTTTCAGCTCTTTCTTAGATCAGTAGGATTCCCTCATGATATGCTGCTAATCTACCATGGTTGCTTTATCATAATATGTATCTAATATCTTTAAAATGCACTTAATAAATTGTTTAAGTCTTAGCAACTATAGCCAAATCTATTTTGCAGATATAATTTTAAGAAGCAGTCTCCTGTGACAAGTTGAGATCTCTATATACTGAATATTTTAAAGCATCATTCTTACAAATCTCTGAATAAATAGTTTATGATGCGTGTGAATAGTTACAAAAGCAGCAACATAGATTTCCTTGGAACTCAATGACTGTTGGCAGTTATGTCTACTCTTTTCTTTATTTGGAAGTAAAACATGAGTACAGAGCACAGTTCACTCAAATGTTGGCTTTCATATTCTACATTTTGTAGTCTCTTCTTCACTCTGTTTCTTCATCTTGGATGAGAAAATAGTGGTTTTCAGTTGATTTCCAACATGTTTCAATGAAACTAATAATTCATGATTCTTAAACTTGAATATGTCATGAGACATATTTTTT
>PVIR01031210.1:0-19632 GCA_004026965.1 Petromus typicus | reverse complement strand
AACAATATCGCTTAGATCTCAAACTGCTTAATTAGATTTCACCGATTGCCATCACTCGCCTCATTTGAACTGCTCATTTATAATTTATGGTCTTTATGTGTCTGGTTGTTCATTTTTAAGATGGGAGAAAACAATCAGCTGGCAAAAGGAAAGCTGACGAAATGGATTTGACTTTCCCAAGGGCTGGGGCTGCCCAGTGGAGGAGCAAGGCGAGAAGAGCATGCTGGGAGAGCGGCGGTTCTTCCTTCCATCTGCCCAGCATCCATCACCCCTCTACTTTGAGTTCCTGGGCAAACTCGCTCTTCCCAGCTCCAAGTCTCTGAAGCTGACCCACTTCGCCAGCCTCAGAAGGGATCTAATGGTGCCAGCTGCAATAGCAGCCTGCTCTGGCTGCAGTGGCCTAGCAATTGGTTCAGGGATTGACATGTGACCCAGCCCCATCCAATGAGAGCGCGCTCTGGGATGTCTGCTGTAGACCTTGGGGGAGAGCACCTGAGAGCTAATACGTTGGACAGATCCCAACAGTGAGGGAGAGAGACGCCTGGTGACACACCGGAGCCCTGAATGCAGCTGAGTCTCTGCCATCCCTCAAATATTTTAATTTTGTGAATCAAAAAGTTTCCTTCTTCCCTGAAGCCTTTTGAGTTCAGTGTTTTCACCTGCATCAAAAGGACGCTCTGAAGTAAAGGATGCCAAAGGCCATCGATGCAAAAAGAGTCACTGGTTCTTCTACAAATCCAGTTAGCAGCTGACTTTTCAATGGTATTCTTATTTCAAAAATGTGAAAAGTGGGCCGGGGAGTTAGCTCAGTGGTTCCAGCGCCTGTCTTGCAAGCGCAAGGGCCCGGGTTCGATTCCCCGGTAACCACATAACAATACTGGGTGTGGAGACCCACACCCAGCAGCAACCAGTACCACATACCACAGTGCCAGGTGTGGTGGCTCACGCCTGTAATCCCAGCACTCGGGAGGCAGAGGCGGGAGGATTGTGATGTGAGTTTGAGGCTGAGCTCAGGGCCAGCCTGAACCACAAAGCGAGACCCTGTCTAAAAAAAAAAAAAATGTGAAAAGTGCGACAAGTATATTAAAGATGCCCATTTTGAGTTTACATGGAAGCGTATGGTTGTCTTAGCTGGATTTTTTTACAGACACATTCCCAGAATTTCATCACTAACCACCGTTCACATGACATAGCACATTCCTTTGCCCTTCCAGGAAAAAAACTGTTAAGGAAGTGGCAGTTCTTCTCATGGTCTAATGTACTAGATATGCTAACTGTTTGCTCTTTGTACATCCTGTCTCTGCCCTACAGTGTCCGAGCCCCTGGGGCAGAGATCTTCTACTTTGTTTACCATAGTGGTGTAGTCCCGGGGAAGCGGTTCAAAGTAGACGTTCAGTAAATACTCATTGTCTGAGTGAAAGTCTGGTGGAGGAATTACACTAGGCAATTACGGAGATATGTGAAGTAATGTTGTTTATTTTATTATTATTATCTGCACTGAATCCAGAGAGATAGAGATAGACAGACAGAAATAGAAAGACAGAGAGAGCGCGGTACTGGTATGGAGGAGGAGGCTGCGTGGTGTCGCTGGCATCCTGGGCCTTTATCCACAGGTCTCCCGTTCTCACGCACAGCTTCCTCCCTCAAGGTCATTGTATGGTCTGCTGGTGCTTGGGGGTCTCGGGGCCTCGTATACGAGGAGATGTCAGCGCTTCCATGAGATAGAAAACCGCAGCCACCGGCAGCCAGGGTCTCGGAGAGAGCATCTACCACGCAGCATCACCCAGTGGAGGGCGGCACTGAACCGCCCGCAGCACTCCATTTTGTAAACCAATTCATCACAGCACACATACACGACAAAGATATCAAAGAATACACCACAATCTTCAAAAATGAGTGTTTTTCTCTAATTAGGCAATTACAGGTGGCATTTATTTTCTTTTCATGCCCAGTTTTTTTCAGATGTTTTCGACAAACATATGTCGCTTAAAATTTTAAGAAGTCGAATGAGTGCCTCCCCCATCACTGGCAAAGCCCAGGGTCAAAAACAAAAGAAAAGAACGGGAGAAGAAGTAGGAAAGGAACCTGCGAAGACAGAGGGGCGAGGTGAGGAAGAGGCTGATGAGAGAGGGCCAGAGGATGGTGGGGCGGGGACAGAGGGAAAGGGGCGGGGACAGAGGGAAAGGGGCGGGGACAGAAGGTGGAGGGGTGGAGCAAGAGGTTGGAAGGGCAGGGACAGAGGATAGAGGGACGGGACAGAAGGGGGTGAGGACAGGGCTGCTGGACTTGCTTGCCTATTGCCCAAGAGGCGTCTAAAGAAGCCCTGGAGTTATTTTTCCTCCTAGAGCAAGCGGGGAACTTAGATGTTTGCTTTGATCCGCAGACTCTATGACTGGCTCTGACTCACTAACCCCCTGGTCCTGCCCAGCCTCATTTTTGCAGTCCTTGGATCGTACAGCTCTAGGGCTGCTTTGACCCGAAGATCTCCCCAGACTCCATGGGGGGGTCGACTTGGATTGGCCGAAAAGGGAGTTGCTGGGGGCGAGTATGTCTGAGGGAAGGTTCACCGCAAAACCTGGGGCCCAAGGCCTGATGTGTAACTGTGGCCTTATCTCACCTAAGAAACAAAAACCAAGTTATTTTTCTAAGATCCTTCTTACCCAGCCATCTAGGGCACCATTTCTAAATACAGGGATCTCCAAAAGCAGTGCCCAGACAGAAATGGAAATTCAAATTGCCCTCTCCAAAGCAAGGCTGTTAAACTGATCGGTTGTCTCCACACGCAGGCTCCAGGCTGTGCAGAACATCCACACGCCCAGGGCGTACTTCAGAACCCCAGGGTCAGTGACTGGACTTTATTTCAGTTTCATGAACTTCAACCTTGAAACCTGAACAGTACATTATTTTTCCATGATGGCAACTTGTTTTATAGAACTATTGTATTTGTTTCCTATTGCCCCTGTAATAGATTACCAGAAACTCTAAAGCTTAAAACAACACAATTTTTGTTCTTAAAAGATCTTAAGTCTGAAATGCAGCTCTTGAGTTAGAGTCCAAGGTGGGGACGGCAGAAGCTGTCCTTGCTTCTCCAGCTCCCACGGGCTGCCCACCTCCCTGAGGCCACTGCTCTTTCAGAGCCACTAGGCATTGTGTCTGACTCTCCTGCCCCGGCCCAGGTCCAGCTGACCACACACAGCTCCAGGGCCTGAACTTTTCAGTAGTGTGACATTAGGCAGCCTTGGTAATCCAAGGTACCCTTCCCTTTTAAAGGTCAGCCGCACAGCAGCCTTAATCCTGTCCTGCTGTGCAGATTAACACCAGGACTCGGAGGTGGACATCTCGGGGCCATTATCCTGGCCGCCAACAGCAGTCCACCCCGAGGAAGCTCTGCAGTGTGGGTCGCAGTGTGAGTGTTAACTGGTGGCTTTTCCTAGAACTGCACCGTGGATGGACGGACACATCTCCACAAACGCCTGGTCCAGTCGTGCTGGCAAATGTGACACTGCAAAGTCCTCGTGGGAACGTGCCATACAGATAGTGCAGCTGGAATACTGCGTGGTTACGTATCTGTGGGCTGAGATTCCCACTCTCATTTTAATATGAATAAGTTGTTTCTCTACTTTAAGAAAATAAGCATAGGCAAACTTAGAGATATAAAATAGAGAAATCCTAGTGATAGAGAATGGAGCTGAGAACAGAATAGTAAGAAAACCTGGGACATCATACATTTCCCCATAAACGGCAATTACGGTTTTTTTTCAGCACAAGAAAATGAAAAGCATTGTATGTGCTGGGTTAAAGATATTAAAATGAACAATAGTAACCAATATTCTTATCAAATACTTCAGAAATGTTAAGGAAAATTTCCTCCCAACAGTTAAAAAAAAAAGTTAATGAAATAAACTAAAATCAGAATCAAATGTCCAATTAAAATGAATTTTAACATACTAGTTTATAACTATGGACAGCTGTAAAATAGAGTTGTTGCTCAGAAAAAGGAAAATATTTTTAGAGGGAGAGTTTTTTAAAAAATTATTAGCTCAGTTATAAAAAAAAATCTGCTAGACTATGAAAACTAAAAAACACATTTTGTACAAAGTATAAGCTCCCCAATTAAGCCAGTAAAAACTGACCATGGAATTTCAAATGTTTTTGAAAATGTCAAAGATCAACTGAGTGATGATTTGGAAAACCACACATACTTTGTTTGATTGGTCACTGTCCAATTAACATTTGGAGTACGATTTGACTCAGGATGTCCAAATTTATAAGGAAATGTCAACTCCAAGCCTAAAAAATTGAACTCGTAACATAGAGTTTTAATCTTCTACATCTGTCAAAGGAAAATTTCAGCTAAAAATGAAAACATTAGTTTCTGTCTTGACAGATGGGGCTTCAGGTATGTTAGATTTTAAACCCAGGTTTTCTGGATATTAGCAAAAGGCCGAGGGCTCCCTTACTGCCTGGCTCCACTGTGTGATACACATGAACAATATTTGGATTCAGTGTTCTGGAGCAGTCTCTGAAAGCGTCCTGGATACGGTGGTTTAAATCACTGACTATGTACATGCAAATGCCGTGAGTCACCGGGGTTTACAGAAATGTTGAAGGAGGAAACAATGAACTCTGGGATCTCATGTTTCTTGCTCATTGGCTGAGTCATGAGTGTATCTTACAAAAATGTATTGTAGCATTGACTCCAATTCAAGATTTCTTTGAGCAGAAGACGTGCTTGCCAAAATTCAATAATCACAGGCCAAACCTGGCGGTTTGATTTCAAGTTTTCTCACTGCTCTCATGCAACATGCAAAAAAGAGTTAAATTTGAAATTCCAGAAAATAGGAAAGCTTATTTGGGACCTGACTAGACAACTTTGAGAATTTGATGTCAAAAATGTAACATTTGTGTAACTCACATAAATCGATAATCTTTATTTTCACATTTTTTAACAGGAGCCGATGTACAGAAGATTTTCATCATAACTGACAATAGCATATCAATTAGCTGCAAACAACCAAGAAAGCCAAAGAATGCTTCTTGACACAGATAAATGTAGAGCTGCTTTTCAGTCTATATGATGCTTCTTTTGCATTCAGTCTGAATAATCTTGATTTGGCATAAGAGGCAGTAAATTACTTAACTTTGAGCACTTGAAACTGGTGGGCTTTGGCTTCAAAGTCCAATTGCTTCTCTTAAAAAAAGATAGACCAGGAGCCAGGGATATAGCTCAGTGGTTCCGGAGCCTGTCTTGCAAGTGCAAGGACCCAGGTTTGATCCCCGGTAACCACATAACAATACTGGGCGTGGAGACTCACCCCAGCAGCAACCAGTACCACATACCACAGTGCCAGGCGTGGTGGCTCACACCTGTAATCCCAGCACTTCGGGAGGCACAGGCAGGAGGATTGCTGTGATGTGAGTTTGAGGCTGAGCTCAGGGCCAGTCTGAACTACGAAGTGAGACCCTGTCTCAAAAAACCTAAAAAAAAAAAAAAAGAAAGAAAGATAGACCAGTTTTGTCAATATAAATGCAAATGTGGAAGGAAAATTACATTTTTATGTACAATTCAATTACTGGAAAGTTTAAGGAGGGAACCATGTGGTACGGGAATCTACTATTTCAACTGTAAACTTCATAAAATCTAAATGTAGATTGACCATTTCTGAGGAAAACCTAGCAGCTAGATGGAAATGTGCTATAAATATAAAATACACATTAGATTTTAAAGATTTAAAATGAAACAAGAATATATTTCATCAATAATTTTAAGATTACTTGTTGAAATGACAAATTTTGAAATAGATAAACTATATTTTAAAACTAATTTAATCTATTTCTCTGTTTTATATTTTTTAACATGGCTACTCAAAACTTAAATTGTACCTGGGCTCATATTACTTTTCTGTTAAACAGTGCAGGGTTGAATTTCTTCTCTTTTGGAGAAACCAAAGCTTCTAGCAAGATATCCTTTCCTCTTTCAAATCATAGATCCAAGTCCATCTTAATTAAAGTTGCAAAATGACAGTGAAATCTCATCTTCACATTTTATTTTGGTCCACCTGGGTGTCTTGAAAATATATATTCATTACTGGCATAGAAAGCAGCAAAGTCGGACACACTTGACTTTGGCCGCCTTTCACGAGTCTGGTTTCATCAGCCCAAGTCCGTCTCACCTGTGTCCTGGTCTAGACCAGAGCTCAGTGGCCAGTGTCTCCTTCCCGCGGGGTTCTGTGTGCCAGTCAGTCAGTCAAAGCTGAGTGGTCAGAATGTGTCCCGTCAAAATCAATTGAATTGATCACTCTCTTTCAGTGTTCTCATAAAACATAAATGAAGTTGCTTCAAAAATTAGCCTGAACACGGGCCGGGGATTTAGCTCAATGGTTCCAGCGCCTGTCTTGCAAGTGCAAGGGCCCGGGTTCAATCCCCGGTAACCACATACCATACTGGGTGTGGAGACTCACCCCAGCAGCAACCAGTAGCACATACCACAGTGCCAGGCACGGTGGCTCACGCCTGTAATCCCAGCACCTGGGAGGCAGAGGCAGGAGGATTGCTGTGATGTGAGTTTGAGGCTGAGCTCAGGGCCAGCCTGAACCACAAAAGCGAGACCCTGTCTCAAAAAAACCTAAAAAAAAAAAAAAAAATTAGCCTGAACACATGTAAAATGAAACTCACTTCAGCACATTTCAGTGTAAGTCTCTATAAACTTCTGTGATTTGTAGACTATTCAGGTAGTTATTTAAGTCTTCTTGTACCAAGTAGCATATTTATATTGTGCAAAAAAGTCATTAGTCAGCTATTTATGGAGCCTACTTCTATGATCCCAGCTCTCTAGAAGGCTGAGGCAAGAGGATTAAGAGTTTGAGCCCAGCCCTGAACAATTTAACAATTAGTAAGACTTTGTCTCAAAGTAAAAAATAAGAGAGCTGGAGATGCAGCTCAGTGGAAAGGCCCTGGGTGTGATCGTTAGTGCCAAGAAGAAAAGGCAGGCATCAGTCATTTCTCTTGACTTTTAAATACTCTCTTATAATTTACAAATTCTGTTCATATGTGTTATTCTTCTTCTTCTTCTTCTTCTTCTTTTTTTTCAGGTTTTTTGAGACAGGGTCTCGCTTTGTGGTTCAGGCTGGCCCTGAGCTCAGCCTCAAACTCACATCACAGCAATCCTCCTGCCTCTGCTTCCCGAGTGCTGGGATGACAGGCGTGAGCCACCACGCCCGGCACTGTGGTATGTGGTACTGGTTGTTGCTGGGGTAAGTCTCCACGTCCAGTATTATTATGTGGTTACCGGGATCGAACCCGGGTCCTTGCGCTTGCAAGACAGGTGCCGGAACCACTGACCTATATCCCCAGCCCATATGTGTTATTATTCTATGTTTCCTTATTTCTGTTTTTGCTGCAGATACTTGTTTTGCTGTTTAGTGCAAAAATTCATGAGGTGATTTTCTATTTTACTAAACTTTTCCAATAATCAACTCTTTCACATTTATCAACTTTATAATTTTTCCCAGTGAATTTTTGCTTTAATCTCTAATAATATGATTTCCTATTTTCTTATTTATGCTGTTGTTTCCTTTATATATTCTTTAGTCATTCGTATTACCTCATTCTTTTATATAAAATTATAATGTATATATAGGTATACATGTATATATATATATATATATGTATATATGTATATATACTATGTAAGATTGATTTAAGAAAAAGTAATTTACCACTCCCATACATAGTAATATTGATTATGTATACATAATTTTACTTATATGTATACATCATACAATGATATACACTTCTAATATTTTAGGCTATGAATTTTCCTCTCATTGTGGTTTTGGCTGCATCCAAAGTGCTGCTATAGCATTTTAATATCTAAAGCAAAGACTATGTTTTTATTTTCTTCTTCACTTAAAAAAATATTTACAACAATATGTTTTAAAGTTTCTGTGTGAAATTACCCATCAGTTAGTAAAAAGATTATTAAATTGTGATATATTCTCACAAAGAAATACATAGCAATCAAAAAGAGCTAGACTGATCCACCCTTAGATGTATGACATTCGCGACATTACACGGAAGGAGAGAAGCCAGATACAACAGAGCAGGTGCAGAATAATTGTTGGCACATGATTTGAGAGTGGACAGAGCCAACACCTGCCTGGTAGCTGACCCCTACACCCAGTAGTGGCCTCTGGGTGGGACACTGACCACAAAGTAGTGTAGGAGCCTGGGGGAGGCAGTCTGCAGCATGGCTGTGCATAGACTCATCAAGGTCCACACTGACCACGCACTTCGTGACATGTAACGTACACCTCCATCATCAAGGGGGAAAGCTGATTTTCTTACGAATGTCATGAAGCATGCCTGGCACAGAGTTTGGCTGGTAGATACCCGCTTTCTTCTTAGAGTTTCTTAGCATTTTCTTCTTGGCCAGAGCAATGGATTCTGTTGGCTCTGCTTCCACACCCTTCCCCTTTCTCTGTTCGGACCTACCTGCCCCTGCCCCTCCGCGCTCAGGTCACAGGGAAGCTGACCCCATCACTGCTCCAGGGGCAGGTCAGGAGTGGGCCTGGGAAGTGTGGGGACTCTGTGTCTTGGTGGGGAACTCCAGGCTCAAGCCACTCTGAGCATCCTCCGAGCAAATTCTTCTTGATCCCAGGCAGAGACATACGACACCAAGAGTCCAGTCTAGCTGGAAGGAAGGGAGGCAGAGTCCTTCCCTCTCACCCTGGGGAAGCGAAGGAGGAGGCTCCAGCTCAGCCACTCTGCGTCCCACAGCCGGAGGAGCAAGGCAGCGTCCTGAAGGGTGGAGGGAAGCGATGCAAGAGCTGGGTCCCTAGAAACCGCCTCGCTTGTTGCCTGCCCTTCCCCAGCCTCCGGGAGGGTCACTCATACCCTCCCTGCTCCTGTGAGTCTGTCCAGCGCTCACTGCCTCCTGCAGCCGATAACCTTCCCAGGGAGCCAAGCGCATGACTGAAAGTTCAGACTGTTCCATGGGCCAAGGTACAGGGTGGTTCCTTTGGAACAACTTATATTACTATTTAATAAATCATGCTCATTAATTGTGTTGCTCAAATTCCACATGTGATCCAGTGAATTATGGCAGAGGAATGTGCATGACTGTTGCTAGGAGGTCAAGTCACTGTGTCTGGACTCTACGAGACCTTGGCAGATTGAAGTCTTTGCCTATTTTGTCTTCTTTGTGGGTTCTAGGTTTTATTGATGCAAAATATTCCTCTTTGTACTGTTTATTCCTCTTGACCTTTAGTTCTTCTTAATCTGATATTAATAGGGAAAACAGGGATATTCTATTCCTACTTTTCACAGAGCTGAGGATAGAATCCAAGCCCTCACATAGGCCAACTGTGAACTTTACTATTGAACTACATCCTCCACCTTCTTAAAAAAATTTTAGACACAGGGTCACTGAGACCCAGACTGGTCTGGAATTTAAGACCCTCCTGCCTCAGCCTCCTGAGATACTAAGCTGAGAGGCATGGGTCATCATGCTAGCTCCACCTCAGCTTTCATTTCCTTTGTCACTGTCCCGCTCACCTCTGCCTACGCATTACTAGTAACCTGCATGGGTCTCTGCTTTACTAACGACACTGGGCTTTTGCATTCGGGTCAAATGTGAGAATGTGCTATCCGTCTCACACACACATTCATCATCTAATATTTTTCCTGTTCATCATGGAGTTTTTCTTTTTTACTTTATTAAATTGCTTTCCCTTTCTCTTTCTCCCACAGGGCCTTAAGTGTTGGACTACTGTTTGCCTTTTAAGATTCCACCAAATATATCTAAGTCTATATTTCTCTGTCACTATCAAAATTGGTTATACCAGGTTTAGAGGTGCTCTCCTGTAGTTCCAGCTATTTGGAAGGCCTAGGGAAAAGGTCACAAGTTCAAGGCTAATCTTGGAAAGTTAACAAGACCCCTCCATTTCAAAATAAAAAATAAAAAGGGCTGGGGAATGCTCTGTGGTCCACACCCGTCGATCATGGCACAGATTTCTCCTTTCCACCTCTTCCCATATCCCAGGGCCTGGCCTTGAAGTGTTTTGTAAATATTGAATAAATATTCAATGCAGGCCTGCACATCTCAGGTTAGAAAGGGTTTGGAAGTTCAGTCCCATGGTAGTGACAAATTTTTATTTATGTGATTTTCCTACAGAACAACATGTGAGCTAAGAACAGCTATTATGTCCACTGTGTAGGTTAGAGAGGTCAGAGAGGCTGAAGGTGGCACTGCCTTGGACGGCCAGGCTAAAACTTGCACCCAGGTTTGTCCGGAGCTAAAGTTTCCATTCTGAACCACTCTACCTGAGTCAGTCTGTCTGTCTCTCTCACACACACTCATGTACACACACCTGCACATATAGACATTCACCCTCATACCCACGTACGTGTACACACTCGCACCCATACACATATATCCACACACACGTTCGCATGCACACACAGACACAGACACACAGAGGCTACACTGAACACACCTCCTTGGCATTTGCTCAGGCCGAGGAAGCCCCGGGTGACCGCTGCCAACCTTCCTCACAGTTCCCTCAGTGCCTCTCGGCTCCTGTCAGGATAAATCTGGACGGCCCACTTTTTCTTCTTTGCTCTGTCCTGTGTGTCCACTTCTCACCTGGACCTCCCTGGACACCTCCGCCTGCTCTCTGTCTCGCTCCTTGGGCCAAGGTTGCGCAGTACCTGGTGCTCAACCAACGCTGCCAAGTTGAACTGCTGTGTATGTACGTGGTCTTGACCGACCAGGGCAGAGTCCACCTCCTCAGACAGCCCTGGGGACTCTTACCTGAACCCCACCTGTCTTCTCTGGCCTCTTTCTATTGTGCTAAATGCTGTAATTCTAAGACAACTTTGGGGCTGGACTGTTCTTGGAAGAAGGAAACTCAACCCAATGAAAGGTCTCACTGCAAAACGTGGATCATCATCTCTCAGGTGCTGCCCCCAGGTGGCCAGGGTGGGGAACTCCAACCAGAAGGCGTGATCTAGTTGAGGGCTTCCTCAGATTCTTTCCCCACTGGCCGGCCCAGAGCTTCTCCAGAAAATCATTCCTCTGTTACTATTTTAAGATTCCTTCCACTTCTTGCCTCACTACACTGATCACATACGATGCAGCTTGATTGCAAACCAGCTTCAGGTGACTTCAGGCTTAGATAGAAATTCTATTTATTTTCAAGGGGATTCAAAGGTGAGAGTAGACGTGGTTCTTGCAGCTAGATTTACATAATGGTGGAAGAGTCAGACCAAAACTGGGGTCCAGGGAACCAGCAAGCTCTAGCGAGCTCAGAACACAGGATTTGGATATGAAATGTTCACACAGCTCCTATTGTGCAGGGCAGATGCCGGTGCATCAGTGTTCAAAGGTGGGGCCTGGATCACCAGGGCTCGGCCTATCAAGGGAAGTGGAGTTGGAGAAAGTAGGCCACTGGGAGCTGTCTGTCCTCCCAGCCACTACTTCCTTGGCTCTGGGCTCCCTGCCCGCCCTGAGGTGAGCCTGTCTGCTCTACCACGGCTCTGGCACCCGGCACCTGGCACCCGTGCGCTTCCCCACCACAGGCCCACAGGCCAGGAACTGAGCCAGGATGGACTGCACCTTCCGAAACCATGAGCCCAGATGAACCTTTCCGCCCTCCTACTTGTTCCTCTCAGGTGTTTTGTCACAGTGACAGAAAACTGACTGGCACAGTAAACAACGGAATTGTACTTCAATCTCCGGTCCCTGGCACACAACATATAGCTCCTTTTTAAGAGAGAATAATAATGGTCCTTATACAGTATATTATGATCTTAAAAGACCACACCTCATTTCGTCCCCTCCACACTGAGCCCTCCAATGGCTTCCAGTGCACACACAAAAAAATCCAGGTGCTTGCTTGAGTTCGCTCTTAGCAGGACTTAGAGGCCTGGAGACCTGGCTCCTCCTCCTCCTCCCTGCTCCTCTCCGGCCTCTAGCTGCTCTAGCTGTGGTAAGAGACCCCCACAGACTGGGGGACTTGCACCCCTTGGAAACAGACTGCTGACCAGTTCAAGAGGCTGCAAGTCCAAGACCAAGGTGCCTGCAAGGACCGTCTTCCTGCCATGTCCTCAAAGGGTGGAAAGAGGAAGAATGTCGGGGTGTCCTCATCGTGGTGTCCCAGCTTCCAAGAGCCATAGGGATGGGCTCAGGTTTAAACCTGTGCTTCTGCAGGATACACACAGACTCCCGTGACCTGAGCTCTCTGCTCCAGCCCCCTGGGACACACCGAGCTCCTCCACCTCCCTCCCGGAACTCACAGCTGCTGCCCCCAGCACCTCCCCGGGTGGACCTCTCTACCACCCACTGCTCCGCCTCCTCCAGCCTCTTCACAAAGCTCTGCCCTTGCTGGCTGCCACCCCAGAATTCCCCACCTCAACCAGAATGCAAGCTCCTACAGGGCAGGAATTGCATAAGTATTCTGTCCTGCTCTCCTAGCACCTGGAGTGTTGCTTAAAACACTGAAAGCGCTCAGTAAATGGTTGACATATCAATGATTCTTTAACTTGAAAGAAGTATAGAATGTCCCCTTTCTATTGCCTAGATCAGAATATATCATCTGCTTGCCAGATTTAGCAACAACAACCACAACATGGACAACATGAAAAGGCAAACATGCCAGCTAAATTTGATTTTTAAATAATGAACAAGTATTTTTAGAGTAAGTGTATATTTAAATATTTGAGCCATACCTACACTCAAGCTTCTATTGTTTGCTGTTGATCTGAAATTCAAAGGAACATGGCATCCCATAGGACAGCCCTGACCTAACAGAATTTTCTGCTCTAGAGTAAGAGGGCACTTCCAGGCTGGACAGTGAGCGGTACCAACGGCTGGCCTGCATCTGGGCACACTGATTCAGTCTCTGGGTTGGGGCCCATCGACCCGGTAGTTCTGAGCATTAGCCAAGTTTGGAGCGTATGATGCTGATCATACAAGTAGTCACCCCAGATTTGAGGAGTTGGGGTTCACCCTGGTGGACCAGCTGTTCCAATACTGGGGAGCCCTAGCTGCTGGGAAAATAGAAACCCAGTGTCCTCTCCTCTGTGGCCTCATTCTACCTCACTGTCCCAGCTGCGACCCACAGGTTCAGTCCTGATCCCAGGGTGAGCGGAATGGCAGCTCCCAGAAAGGGTGCACGCACACCCCAGCCCCTGGCCCGATCTGGAAACGAGTGCCTTGGAATGTGTTTGCATGAGGGGTCTCAGGTTGAGGTCGTCCTGGGTTTAAGGTGGACACTTAGGCCAATGGCAGGTGTCCTTATCAGAAAAGGGAACCTGAAGCCCACAGTGAGGATGGACGTGGCATCAGCCACCAGCATCCAGGCCAGAGCTCCGGAGCTCACTGTCCCTCGGGCTGCAGGAGGAGCCGGCCCTGCCTACACTGTACTTCCGATGTGTCGTGTTCAGGATGGGTGGGAATGAGCAGCGGTATGGAAGCCTAGTGAGGTTTGGAGCTTTGTGTCTCCACAGTCAGGACTGATAAGAGAAGGGCAGTGTGGTCATACTGGGTACTCGACCCACAGTGGGCTTTGCTAGAAGCGAGTCCCCCAGGCTGGACAGTATGGCTGGGTGGTTTCTCCTGCAATCCTTTGTTGGCTTCTTGCTCTGTGCCAGAAACTGTGCCCAGCGTTGGAAGCCAGCAGGCCATGCTGGACGTGGTCACTTGGGACCAGGGTGCTCCCCTATGACCTGCCGTGAGGTGGGCACTGCCCAGTGGACTCCCTGATCCCGAGCCCTCTCTAGGAAGCTTCTGAGCAGCCTCCCCGCCTATGTCACGGCTCTGACCCTCCCATGATCTCCAGCCAAGGCCAAGGAGGGTTCCTCAAAAGTCAGGGGCTCCCGAAGGCGTGAAAGAGCCCTTTCTCCCAACCCTGAAGGCCCTGTCACCCTGCTGGGCCATACACAGGCCTTGGGCCTGGGTGTCAGAGGGAGAGGACCAGGGCTGTGAGCTGACTGGGTCCCTGTCACATTGAGCCCAGAGAGCTGCACATTTCAGACGGTTTTCCCAGATGCATCTCCCTGCTGTCCTGTAACTCTGGGGTCAACAAACAGGAAGGAACGGCAGGAGGCCAAGGGCGGGGGCCCACGGCCGAGAGGAGCCCTCAGCTCTTATACATGACTACACTGAGAATGTCCTCTGCCCAGGAAGGTGGAGACTATAGGCCACTTCTACTTTGTGAGAGATGCAGCCTCGGTTTCATGGCCACTAAGTCCCAACAGAGGGGTGTGTGGTAGAGTTTGCACCTGCCCTGAAACCAAGTCCAAGCTGTGAGACCAAAGACAAGCTACTCCGCTTCACTATTCCTCAGTTTCTTCACCTGTAAAATGGGTACGAGAACAGTTACTACCTCAGAGGATTCTTTGAGAATCAAATAATTTAACTTATATAAAAGAGTGAGCATAGTGACTTGTGCTCAGCAAGTGATTTGTTGTCATTATAAAACCACTTCTTTGTTCCCTCAAGTAGCTCAAGCCCTCACCTTTTCCGTAATGAGACTAAAGGGAATGGCCATATTGGACTGGATTCACAAAGATTCACCTGCCAATAAACCACTTACAAGAGACATTCTTAAATCAAATAACCCCACAAAGTCTAAATGTACTGATACGAAAAATGACGTGTAAAGATACACAAACATATATTGCAGTGCGTGGGTACATACGTGCGTGTGTATGCATGTGCGTGTGATGGCAAACTCAAAAGAAACTACCATGAAAAGGACAAAATATTAAGCAATATTGGAAATATTAAGCAATAGAGTTCAAGGGGTAAACATTACAAAGAAGTTTACTTTATATTTCCACAGAGAGACGCTAATTAGTATCCATAACATAATAACCATAAGGCGCATGAGCTAAGTAACATGGTATTAAAATAGACAAAGCTAGTGGACTGTGGGGTCTGCCTTCGTTGCTTCTTCCTGGAGAGAACTTGCCCGGGGCCCCACCTGTCTGTGACAGCAGTTAGGTCGGGATTCCCATGGTCTGTTTTGTTACAGCTCCCTGCTCCCACTAGAACGTGAACCCCTAGTCTCAGACCACCTCTGTGCAGCTCCTCAGCCTAGTGCTCAGGACCTATCCAGCATGCAGTAAACATCAGTTAGATGCATTATAAACAGATACATATTCAAGGCCGTACCCTTCAAACGGAACACACCTTAAACAATTTTTTCATGGGTAAGTACAGAAACCCATCATATACATTTGGTCAAAAGAAAACTTTACTAAATTTTATAATGTAGAAACTATGACAAGAACAAAATATTCTCTGACCTTAGAGCAAAAGAATGACCAATAAAACTAGAAACAAAGAGATTCTGACCTTCTGGAATTAAAAATAATTTGTGAAATGGCTCCAGTCAAGCAAAAAATCAAAACTGAAAGTCAAGATTATATAAAGTAAGATGTAAAGAACAATAATCATATAAAATGGTATGGGGTCTGACCAAGTATACATTTTAGGAAAAGAAGAGATTGAAATCTTTTTTGTATTTGAATAATCAATAATTAAATGAAGAAATTAGCTAAAGCAAGAACTATAAAATGAACAAAATAAACCGAAGAAAGCCCAGGAGGGAAGAAATAAAGATAAAATTTTAAATAAGGAAATTAGAAAACAGAACAAAAAATAGAATCTATAAGCAATCCATGAATTTGTTATTTAAAGGCAAATAAAGTAGATGTGCAACTGGAAAGTTTAATTTAGATATCCAGATAGTCTCTATTTTTTATCACTTCTATCACTATTTTTTAACTACAAAATATCAAGAAATGATGGAGTAACTCACAAAATATAGTGAAAAGAAAAGATTTACTTAAAAATAACATTCTAGAAAAGCTGATTCTGTGAGGGCCCAGTCCCCGCCCGAGGTGAGGAGACTCGGGCTTTATGAAGGTATCAGCCGTTCCCTGTTGAGTAAGTGACTATAACGTGCACATGCTCTACATTCATGATGCAGTTATGTGTCAAAAAAACTCAGTGGGGAGGAGGATACCGTAAGTCGAAACGTACTGAATACAGTAACTTCCTGAGCACCCCGCACGGCCTGGTGTCCCTGCACATGCTCACTGCCTTAGCCTGCAGCTGTGCAGATCACTGAGCACAGAGCCTGCTTCCTAACAGTGTTGACAGCGCAGGAACTTCCGGAGGCGGTACCGTGGAGAGTGCGGTTCAATCCCTTGGGCTGAGGCTGCCTGGCTTCTGTGGCCCCGCATCTCTCCAGAGCATCGTCCTGGGAAAGATCAAAATTCAAAATCTGAATTTTAGTCAAATGAAGGGAGCGCTTTTGCCACCATAAAACAGACAAACCACTGTAAGTAAGGACCATCTGTGATTTCAACCACCAGATTAATAGACTGGGAGAGGCAGGTTTTAACAGGCCCACGTCAAACTTTTCTGAGAAAACAAATGCATGAGAATAACAAAGGAGACTCTAAAAATAAGAGGGAAGCTGGCACAATGCGGGGATCCTCCACAGAGGGGCACAAGGGCAGAGACCAAATAGTGAGGGGACAGGGCTCACTGTGTCCCTCAATGTCCCGACAGCCTGCCTGGCTGACCGGCCCCAGCCCCTCATCTCAGAGCCTGGGTTTGACTCCCCACAGTCCTGCACCGGGTGAGGAAGCCTCTGTTCCCTGACTATGCCTGCCCTGGACTTTCACACCCAAGACTTACAGCGTGGTGTAGACATCTGAGCCCTAATGTCCACGGTGTAATGCTACCACTCTGGCTGGGGTAATTGAAAAGCAAGGTAACTGAAAGGCTGGCAAGCCCGAAGCAATAAAAGGTGGTATGGCCCTTGCCAAACCAACTGACTTAGACAAATGGGTGAACACTGATGCCAAACCTACCTGCAGAGGACGGAGCGGCACCACCCTGCTGCCATGCTGCTGTGATCTGGCCAGTGAAGTTGGCATGATGGGTCCTGTGGGCATCAGTGAAGTGGAGATCACCCATTGTGGGCCTGCAGAACTTGAGAAGCAGCCCATGATAATGGAAGAAGTGACATATTTGAAGGCATAGCTTAGGTTATAAATGAAGACTAAAAATATGGCCATATCATGTTTGGTCCTATGAGGGAAAGATGGAAGAAAGGATATCCTCATGGTCAGTATAGAAAATATCAAATGACTATTAAAAAGATGAAACTCAAGAAAAAACATGAAATACAACAGAATCCATACATAACAGCCACCTGAACTGTCTGAGTATACATTCTAGGATGTCTGCAGTAAAAATAAATGGTCCACTCTCCTGTCCTCAGATTTCTACCCCCTCTCCCCAGACAGTCCACGTTCTACATTCTCACTGACCTGAACCTCTGACGGGTCCTGTGCATGTCCCTGTGCCAGTCAGGCTGGCTAGGGAACATTAGCTTACGTGGGGGCTTCCTGGCTGTGGCCTTGAGCACGGATGACCTTGCACTGAAGTTGATGCAAAAGAACATACCTAGAAGTGCCTGGACTGTGTCGCCCTGATGCCACAGGACTCCAGCCTCCCGCTGCACCCCCACAGACAGCTCCCTGCCCCACAGTCCTCTCCAACGGCCACCCATGTGGACGGTGACAGGACCCCCTTCCCGCTCTTCTCCCCTCAGCCGGGACAGCAGCGACGCCCTCCCACAGCCCCTGCTGCGGGAGCCCGAGCAAAAAGCAGCCCCTGCTGTGGTCCAGACGAAGGAGGTGCTGTCCCAAACCACATTAGGGGCCTGTTTCTGAGTATCCTGCTGAAGTCATATTCTCCTGTAGCCCTGGGCCTAGCCAGCTTGGGTAGGGCTCCTCCGGAAAGAGACAGAACACATTCTCACCCCAGAAGGTAGCAGAGGATGCTTCAACCTGCCGCCAAACGTTGGCAGCGAGGTGCTCCATCTGAATAGCTTAATTGATGAATTTTCATCAAACCCGGATTCAGATGAATAGGATTTCACTGGAACAGATCACATGTTCGAGGGAGCTGGGTACATACACAGTGTCACTTGGAACAGAACCTGCCAGCCAGTCCGTAAATAACAGGAGGCAGGTGTTCCCATGGGCCCTCACGTACCTCGGAGAGCAGCTGTCACCTTGCATGGCTTTACTGGGTAACAAGTCTGTCTTCCCCCGGCCTGTACCTTCCCACAAGATAAAGGGCCGTGTCTTCGTCCATGTTCCGGAGTCACACTAGTGTCCAGGCAGGAGCACAGGGCTCAGGGGGTGCTGGGTAAGTATTTGTGGAAGTAGCGAATGAAGGGAAGGATTGAGGGGCAAGCGAGGGAGGGAGGGCAGGGAGGAAGAAGAGAGAGGAGGATAGTGAGGGTGGAGGAAGGCAAGGATGGGCGGGAGGAAGAGGGGAGAAGGAAGGACAGGAACGGGGAGGAGAGGAGGAGGAGAGAGAGGGAAGAGGAGGGGGCAGCACACAAGAGACACCACTCTCCAACTAGAATTGTACTCCATGGCCTTACACTGCCCAGCGGCTTCCCGCCGGCCTCACACGCCTTCCTGCAGCTACACGAGGACCAAATTCCTCTCACCTTCTGAGGACAATCTTACACAGAACTGGTCTTTTTTAAGAAAGAGTCTCTCAGCGGTGGGATGAAGGAGAAGTCAAGGCCAAGGCCGTAGAGCCTGAGGGTCTGACCTCTACTCTCAGCTCCACCACAGGGAGCGAGGGTGTCTCAAGCAGAGACTGAACTTCCGGGAGCCTCGATCCTCACCTGAACACAGGATAATCGTGGGGCTTCCCTACAGCATTGCCATGGGAATGAGCCAGGTGAAGTCCGGACTCAGCTCCAGGTGGAGAAGCAGGGACTTTGTCAGAAGGAGGAAGCAATTGTCATCATCCGGACGGTTACCCAAGTTTCTTCCTCTTCCAGGTCCCAAAGCTGCTACTTCTGGAACAAATATGGAATCGGACAGACACTGGCCACAGGCCTGGTGAGACTGTGTGATGCTCCCAGTGGCCCATTCTGTGGTTTCCTCCTCTGGGCTTCTGTGTCTTCTTTGTCACCCCATGGATCACCATCCCGAGGACAAGTTGGGAGTAATGAGTCACTCTTCAGTTGTGTCTTATATTTAAAGAAAAACTTCCATTCATCTCATTTGTCTCAAGTAAACCTCATAGTTACAAGTAAAGTACTGTATGTTACTAAGTGTATTTTAACTGATACATAAAAAGATGAAAGTTACACATATTCATGGGTGCTGCATGATGTATTAGTTTGATCCCGATTTTATAGAGGAGTAAACCAAAGGTCGAGTTGGTTTATCTAAAGTCATCATTCAGGAAGTCTCAAAGCTGTCTGATATTCACTTCTGGAAAAAATGGCTATGAAATTCAACTGCACAAGTTCACTGTAAAATAGCAACAAGAACAACCAGACTGAAATCAAGCACTCAAACAAATGTTACATTTTAGTGTAACATCCATTACCCATTCTAGCTATTTTCTGATCAAACTAGGCTCTATTACAATTAACTTACCTTGAAAATAACATATCCTCAAATTCAATGGTCATTTTAAGCCGCCGTTTAATCATTTATCTAACCCATCCCCAACTGTTGGCTAGCAAGGCGGTTTCCAACTTTAGAGTCCAAGAATGCGGGCAAACCCTTAGT
>PVIR01031209.1:0-19637 GCA_004026965.1 Petromus typicus | reverse complement strand
TTTTTTTTTTTTTTTTTTTTTTTTTTTTTTTTTTTTTTTTTTTTTTTTTTTTTTTTTTTTTTTTTTTTTTTTTTTTTTTTTTTTTTTAGGTTTTTTGAGACAGGGTCTCGCTTTTGTGGTTCAGGCTGGCCCTGAGCTCAGCCTCCAACTCACATCACAATCCTCCTGCCTCTGCCTCCCGAGTGCTGGGATTACAGGCATGAGCCACCATGCCCGGCACTGTGGTATGTGGTACTGGTTGCTGCTGGGTGTGGGTCTCCACACCCAGTATTGTTATGTGGTTACCGGGGAATCGAACCCAGGCCCTTGCGCTTGCAAGACAGGTGCCTGAACCACTGAGCTAACTCCCCGGCCCCTGCTTCCAGATTTTGAGTTATGGTTGGAAAAAACTTCCCTAGGCTCATGCAGTAAAGCAATTCATTCATGCATTATCTAGAATGCTTTTATTTTATTAAATTTCTAATAGATTTAGAATTTATCCTATTTTATGGCATGAAGAATGGATCTATTTTCCCTTTTTAAAAATATAGTCATCTATGGGCTGGGGAGTTAGCTCAGTGGTTCTGGTGCCTGTCTTACAAGTGCAAGGGCCCGGGTTCAATTCCCCGGCAACCACATATAATACTGGCCATGGAGACTCACGCCCAGCAGCAACCAGTACCACATACCACAGTGCTGGGCGTGGTGGCTCATGCCTGTAATTCTAGCACTCAGGAGGAAGAGGCAGGAGGATTGCTATGATCTGAGTTTGAGGCTGAGCTCAGGGCCAGCATAAACTACAAAGCAAGACCTTGTCTCAAAAACAAAAAACAAAACAAAACAAAACCCACCACCACCACCACCATCACCAAAAAAACAGTCTTCTATTTAGTTATCCTAAAACTGCTTTGTATGGATTCATCTTGAAATGACTGCACCCATCTTGAGTTACGACCTCTACATTTGATCCAGAGTAAACCTACTTGACTTTCTCTGTGTAGTTTTTCCAACATGTAATAAATACACAAAGCCATTAGAACGGTATGTGGATCTTTACAAGCAGGCCCTGATACCAGGAATGTGTTTGACATTTGGGTATTAGCTGACAACAAACCTGTTATATTTCAGCTTGGATAAAATCACTTTGGTTCTCACTGATATTCCTTGTCCTAACTAATGCCCCTTATTCAGACTCAATCTAGGAGGATCAACTTAATTTGCTGCCACTCAGGTTTAAGAGCTTCTGGTAGAAAGACCCCAGTGACTCAGATTCTGTGCAGTCCTGACCTGCCTGCTTCTGGTCTCATAGCACCTAACGGCCAATTCTCAGACACTGAGACCAGAGTAGTTCCAGAGCTCACTTAATGGCCTGTCTTCCCCGTCACTAATTTGTAATGCTGACCTTATCAGGGCTTAAGCTTCCACATACAATTGTGCTCATTGCAGAACTTTTTGCTGTACTGAAGATAATACTAAGGATTTTTAACTAAAGTTTGAGTTAAATGAATAAGCAGAAAAAGTTTTCAAAAACATAAGAGCTATAAAGTAGTGTTTGCCATTGATTTGTGGGATTAAAAAACCCTTAAATATTATGATGCTTAATGAATATTTAATTGTATAAATGACTCAAGTAAAATAGCTAATAAGGGACTAAAGACATATATTTGCCATGCGTATTTTGGTTATGATAAGTTTTCTTGAGATATTAATTACTAACAATGCAGGGATGAACAGTGTTTTGGAGAGGAAACTCATAGCATTTATAAATGCTCCATATGAAAAAAAGGCATTTATTTGTACATTTTAAAATGTGAAACTTAAAATTTGTGTGTACATCTTGAAAATATAATCATAATTTTGACTAAATTGAAAAATCTTCCTCTGTATTTACAAGAAAACAGTGCTGAGTCTTTTGTGAAGAGAAACATCCTTTTAGATTATGAATCACTGTGTTTTAAGTTAGACATTTTCTTGGCTCAGATTTGTGTATATTTGAAAATGAGGTTTATTGACATATTTTTGAAAACAGTTATCATTTGTCTTTTTGGAAATGAAAGTAAAAACATGGAAAAGAATTAAACTAGGTCTACATTATACTGAAGATAATTCTTGGATACTTTTGTTCAAAGTTTTCGACATAAATCCTCATCTGTGTTTCCCCCTCTAGATTACAAGTAAGAGCCAGGAATTGAAGATGTTTTCTTTACTGTTGTAAGATTTTCCTAAGTCACTCAGCATTAGCACACCCCTGCCTATTCTTTTGTACTTTAACATGCAACACTGCAAGGGAAGTAAGTTAATAGTTTTGTAAATAATTACTTTGGGGGTGCAAATCACAACTTTAGGGAGTTTAAAGTGAAAATAAAGAAAAGGGAAGGCTTAAGAAGCAAAACTCACATGGTTGAGAAAAGATATGCCTCTGGCTAAAGATTCAGGGCTCTAAATTCTCTTTTTAGGCAGGACTGGAGTATGTGGAAGGAAATCACCAAGTCAGTGCTCGCAGAGCACTTCGGAAAAAGACTGGCTCTTCACATGGGGATAGCTTTTCAGAAGGGTTTTCATGCTCCGGATTGTTTAATCACAAAGTACTTTATTTTCTTATCAAAGTTGAAAATATTTTTGTTTTATTGTGGGGGCAATATTTGAATTGACCCAATGAACATTCATGTGAATTTACTACTCTTACCAAGAATATTTAATCTTATCGATGGACATTTTCTATCTCTATCTAATTCTCTCCTTGAACGAGTCTTTGGATTAAAAACTTGGGCTACTTACCTCAGGGCTGCAAAGTAATTTAAATCAAGCTTAACCATAAAACATATAGAAAACATTTTAGATTTGGCCACATTTGCCTCTGGAACACTATAGGTATAACTAAATGAAGGTCAAAATATTCTGAAGACCTATATTCTCTACATTTTTAGTCCTCTTATATCAAATGGATAAATAAATTTATAGCATATCATTATTGGGTTTTGTTCTTATAGTCTGGGCTGTAATCTTAGCTCTTAAAAATTATTTCTTATATTATGAAAACATACCATGGCAAAATAGGGGGAAATCTGATGGTTTAAGGGTTTCATAAAATTTTTTGTACTGAATGTAAGTGGAGATGAATGGCAGAGAAGTCAAATAAAGGCCAACTAAGTAGGTAGGAAGATGGAAAATATTTTTATTTAGACTTGAATTTGCTATAATGACTCTCTAAAAGTACACTGTGGCAAGGGCTTGTGGCAGAGAATTTTTGCATCTGGAAATTTTACCATGAATTTTTACTCAGTTAGAACTACTCTTTGCTCAGCTTGGTGCTCTGGACTTTTCCAGTGCTATCTTTTTGCAGGCAAGGGAATTTCCATTCACTGGCTCCCAGAGAAGCACACTTCACTATTTTGAAGGAACATGTGCTACAGGACTATTTTATCATATACCTCTCCTTCTAGTGGATTTTTTATTACAAAATTAGCGTGAAAGCCTGAATTCTAGGAACATGTTAAGGAGTGAAAATTTGAAAAGAGGAAAGCTTTGGGCCTAGAAATAGGTATGACAGTGATTTTAAATTTTTATTTAAGGGACGGGATTTAGCTCAAGTGGTACTAGGCCTACCTTGCAAGCACAAAGGCCTAAGTTCAATAAAAAGTTTTTTAAATCATTCATTTATCTATTAATTAAACAGATAATTATTAAACCCTTATTTTATCTCAGGCACTGTTAGATGCTGGGAATAAAACCATGACTAGTATAGTTATACTTTCTGCCACTTATAAGGTTTAGTATTTAACAAAGAGGTCAGACATTTAATCAAGTAATAACAGAGTACACAAATTTTATGGTAGATATAAGGTTATCTAATTTATCACCCAAACTGAGACAAAAAGGTGTGACGGTTAAACTGGATTATCAAGTTGGTGGCTTGCAAGCTGTCGAGAGGATTAATGAAGCACACTTCTGGAGGATCTGGGTGCGTCGTGGAGCGGTGGGTTTGGGTACTACATGTGTTCCTTCTCTCTGGTAGCTGTTCCCCTGCTTTGCTTTCTGGCCACCAGGAGTTAGGTGGATTGGTTGGGCTGGGATGTTCCTTGAGTCAGCCCACAATGGAGTGAATCTTTTGAAAGTTAGTCAAACTGAATTTCTTCTCCTTTAATTATGTATGTTGGGTATTTTGTCCCAGAAACAAGAACGCTGACTAATATATATGTAAAAGGAGAAGCCTTATGCTGTGGTGGGCAGGAGATTTAGCTCAGTTGTTTTGGCATCTGCTTGGCAAAGTGTAAGGTCCTGAGTTCGATCCCTGGTACTACATACCACAATGCTGGGCGTGGTGACTCACGCCTGTAATCCCAGCACTCGGGAGGTAGAGGCAGGAGAACTGCTGTGAGTTCAAGGTTAGCCTGAGCTACATTATGAATCTGGGGCCAGTTTGAACTACAAAGTAAGACCCTCGCTCTCTTTCAAAAAAAATTATGCTGTGCTAATTAAAACAACTGTGAGATTCCATTTCACTCCAGAAAGAACAGCTGTTATCAAGAAATCAACTAAAAATAATCCAGCCAAGGCTTTGGGGAAAAAGGAATTCTTTCTTGTGGGTGGGTGTGCAGACTGGTACAAAAATTGTGGAAATCAGTGTGGAGATTCCTGAAAAAATTAAGATTAGAGAGCCCATGTTACCCAGCTATTTCTTTGCTGGATATCTTCCCAAAAGAATGAAAAGCATCTTATCACCACAATATATGCACCCAATTTATAGTGCACCGTTTATAGTTGCTAAATCATAGAAACAACCTAAATGCTCATCAACTGATGAATGAATAAAAAGGTGTGATTTTTGTTAATATAATGGAGTACTACTCAGCCATAAAGAAAGATAAACTTGAGACATTTTAGTTAAATGGATGCAACCTGAGATTATACTCTTACATGAAATATATTGGACACACAAATGTAAATATTGAATTATCTCTGTAGTGTGATAAACTTAAAGGATAAATAAGGACCAAAATGTGTAATATATTATATAAAAAGGAAAAAAACTATTAGAAAGAAACAGGAAACTGAAAGAAAGGAAAGAGAAAAAATTCCATAAAAGTAGGAAAAAGTGGAGACAAAGCTTTTGTAAATAAGGGGAGTTGGGAGGTTGAAGGGAAGGAAGGGGAATGAAAGAAAAAGAGGTATCAAGTTATATCATGTACAAGTACAATCTCTCTTTGATGAAGGTGATTGTTATGTATATTTAATTTGTACCAATAAAACTAATTAATTAAAAATAATTATGCTGTGCCAATAAGTATAAACTGAAATCATGCTAGGGAAGCTGGGACATGTCCAGACTTCAGTTTAAGGGATTTAGAAGTAGTGGAGACATACAGGGACTGTGTATGAGGAGCTAGTCTCTGTATGTGTGTGTATGTGTGTGCATATTCTGAGGAAAAGGTTTTCAAGATGAAACTGTGTTTAGTCTGTTACCTGTGCAGCTACTTCTTCAGGTGGATTCTTCCTGATGGCTCCCTGATTAATGTCATAGGCTTCTGAGGCTAAATGCTATTTTGTTTCATACCATTTGAAAGCAAGGTGTTTCTTATTTTAACAACTTAACCTAAGTATGAAAATACAGCCTCATTGGCTTTAACTGGCTAGACTTGGTTGAATGCCATCCTCTATACCCATCACTATGGACACAGTTATGGGAGAAGAGGATTGGCCTGACCTCATGGCAGGGATTCATGGTAATGTTAGGAAGGAAAGGGCTATTGGATGTAGCTCAGCAGTGTTGCTGCCTGCCTTGCAAGTGCAAGGTTGAGTTTGATCCCTGATACTGAAAAAAAAAAAAAAGTGCAGAAGGAAGGAAAATGGATTGATAATTATTTCCTGGGCAGTAACATCATTCATATATATAATTTAAAAATTTTTTTTGAGACAGGGTGTCTCTTTGTAGTTCAGGATGACCCTGAGCTCAGCCTCAAGCTCAACAATCCTCCTGTCTATGCCTCTCAAGTGCTGGGATTACAAGCATGAACCACCATGCCCAACATTGTGGTATATGGTACTGATTGCTGCTGGGCGTGAGTTACCATGCCCGGCACTGTTGTACGTGGTTACCAGCGATCGAACCCAGGCCCTTGCACTTGCAAGGCAGGCACTGGAACCACTGAGCTAAATCCCTGGCCCTGGATTTTAGGAAATTTGAAGTCAGTGTTTCCACAAGAAATTGTAACAAAGACCATCTCACATGTCAGGATGATTGAGTTTAATTATAAGAATTGTTCTTATTTGTTTAAGCAAAGGAGGTTTTAATCCGTTTGATACCAACGTGGGTCTCAAAGCAAATTAACAAGTGATTCATTGCTTTTTGGAGGTGAATGAAGCAAGGGATATGGTAAAAATCAAAGAGGCTGGTGATTGCTTATGAAAATGTGACATTGTGTTCATGATTTAAAAAATTTTAATGAATGAATTATAATCTTTGAGAACTTCTATGTCTGTAGGTGACCAAAATCACTGAGTTAGAGTTGTGTCCAACAAAAGCCTATTTAACATAGATTTTATAAATAGACTGAAGAAGAAACTTATCTATGAATTACTTTAGATTATGAGAAAAAAAGAAAACCATTGTGGCCTCACCCCTAGAGCTTCAGTTTTGTGAATATAAGCCTAATCCTAAACAGGGGAGCAGCAGATGTGATAAAGCACCAAACTAAACAGGAAGTCTGGAGAAGCTGCGGTGATTAGCAATTACATTATCTGTCTTTCAGGAGACTTTGGAGTAAATAAAAAGCCCTGAGTTTCACACACAATACCACCTAGTCAGGTCAGCTTCTAGCTAACCTGCCAGAGCTGCAGAAGGAGGCATTAAACAGCTCAATGCTGATAGGTTTTGTTGCCATATCTTGGAATTTTGGGCTCAGGAAGACCAAGAAGTCTTCCTGGATGCACACCAGCTCTCAGGACCCTCTGGGGTTATCTTGCTGTTCTCTAAGAAACTCTTACTGGGTCTGTAATGAAGCTAATGTTATAGGGACCCATAAAGCAGAACTCTTTTCACAGTCGGTTCAGTGACTGATTATGATGGGTGCAAAGAAGCGCTAAGAAGCATAAGGAGGACTGTATAGATTGGAGCCACTTTTGGCTAGCTCTGAGAATGGGAGCAAGTGTCTCAAGCCCACTCAACATCAGGTTTTTTATTTACAATAAAAGTATTATTACCTGATAGGATTTTTGTGAAGATGAACTGAACTTTTGCATGTAAAGAATACATTGCAGGGCTGGGGTGTTCAGCTCAGTGGTTCTGGCACTTGCCTTGCCAGTACAAGGTCCCTAGTTTGATCCACAGTAACCACCTACCACAATGCAGGGCATGGTGACTTTCGTCTACCAGCAATCAGTACCACATACCACAGTGCCAGGCATGGTGGCTCACACCTGTAATCCCAGCACTCGGAAGAAAGAGGCAGGAGGATTGCTGTGAACTACAGAGTGAGATCCTGTCTCAAAAAAAAAAAAAAAAAAAAAAAAAAAAAGAATATTTTGCAGCAGAACCAGATACTAGAGATAGACTGATGCTGATGCCCTAGACTTGGTATTTAGAATGGCCAAACCACCCGCAAGTCTAAAGAGACAACTTGCTTCCATTTAATCATTCAGCACACTTAGAGCTCTCTGCTTGTGTATGCAAGTTTGAATTTCTAGAAGAAAATCAGTAGAAATCAGATCTTTCCTGGCTCCTGCTGGCATGTTGGCTGGTACTAAGTAGAAATATCTCTATGGAAATTTAAATGACTTTTTTGGGGGGACACTGAAAGCACATGAATAGTTAGCTAAAATGTAAATGTTTCTAACCCATGGCAAGAGCATCACTTGGAAGATAATGAATTGTCTCTCTATAGTTTGTATGCTAGAGTTAGAAAAACAACAACAAAAAAGCAACCGAAAACAAAACAACATAGCCAGGCTCAGGCACCTTGAAGAAACAACTGCTCTCATCCCGCAAGCTCTTGGAGATGAATTCTGTAAATCCATCTGCTGTAGGAAGTTAGGTGATGCCAAAGCTGTGAAAATTCAAAACAGCATGTTTTAACAAAGGAACATTCTTCTTGGAAATGTAAGCTACTTCAACAGAGCTATCTCAACCCCAGTCAGCTCAGGAAGGCTCCGAGGAGTCAGGAATAATGAATTCTGAATCCTTGCCTTGGGAGAGAGGGACCTTCAAAGGCAAGAGCTGGTCATTCTAGATCAGGGGGAGAGAGCAACCTGGAGCCCCTCAACTCTTCTTTTCCTTTTTTGGTGGAAGATGGATGTTATAAACTTGGGAACATGAGTCTGTCTTTTGGAGTTAGACAGACATGGTTGTTGCTGCATTCAGAATGTCCTAGGAGTTATTTTCATTGGTAAAGGGAAGGAACACAATGTCTTACAGTCAACACATCGTCTTAGTATAGCCATAGGGTGCCCATTATAATGTAGTCAAGTCTCTGTGGCTTTGAGGACAGAAGGGGAAAGAGCTGTCCAGTTGAGATCAATTCCGCATGACTTCTGGACTAATAATCCCTAATCTTTGGAAGAATTATATAAAGTAGCTTCTACTTATAAAAGGAAGCCACATTTGATCATGGAGAAACTGACCTGAGATGTTAGGGCTGGATTAAAGAAGTGGGGGCTCTGTGTTACCAGGCGGATTTATTTGTTTAATAGGCTACTGAGAGTTCTTGGTTTCAGATTCTGTAGAAGTAAAGCTTAGTAAGACCATACTTTTGCCATCAAATGGGTAATATTCTTCGGGTTTTTTTTTTTTTTTTTGAAACAGGGTCTCACTTTGTAGTTCAGGCTGGCCCTGTGCTCAGCCTCAAACTTACATCACAGCAATCCTCCTGCCTCTTCCTCCCGAGTGCTGGGATTACAGGCGTGAGTCACCACGCCTGGCACTGTGGTGTGTGGTACTGATTACTGCTGGGTGTGAGTCTCCATGCCCAGTATTATATGTGGTTACTGTGATCAAAAGGGGCCCCTTGCGCTTGCAGGACAGGCCCCGGAACCACTGAGCTAAATCCCCGGCCCTAAAGGGTGATATTCTTTACTTGCACCCGATGCCACTGTACTAATAACTGACAGATATTTTCCTGATCTCAATGCAAGGTAAGCCTTTTATGCTTTTTTACCGAGAGTATTTGATAATAATTGTCATGAGGAAGAAAGAGTGGAATGGGCACAGTAGAAATTAAAGGGATTGGGTTCTAGGGCCTGGCTTTCCATTAATTCATATATATCTAAACTAAATTGCTTTCACTGATTAGCCCGGGATTTGTTAGGATTCTCAACTTTACTTCCCATCCTTACCATTTGGAGGTGACTGTGAGCACCTAGGTTTGAATTCTTGAGATCCACTCCAGCCCTATGTAATCTGACTCTCTGGCAGTTGAACATGCCTTCTCCAAGGTGTGCTTCTAGGTGTTCAATGAGAGAGACCCCAGATTGTGTAAGTTTCAAGTCCAGGACCCTTTAGGGATCTCAACAGTGGAGAGAAAGAGAAAAAAAGGCTGTATAACACACAAAAGTCTTATGCATTTGAGGACACTTGATTCTGATCTCCTGCAGCTTTCAAATAGTGGGGGAAAAGCAGTGTCAGCATTCAGAGCAGACTATGTAAGATGAAATACTTTCAGCAAGGTCCTATGAGAACTAGAGAGAGCCTATTGCCAAGTAGGTAAATTCCAAGCTATCCTTTATCCACTTTCTTTGCAACTCTCTTCTACTCTCTTCATAAAGGGGGAGGTAGGCACAGACACTGTTGCCTGTACCTAGCATATGGAGGTTAGGTAGAAGGGGATGCACTGGTCCCAAACCAGCTCCCCTTCTACTGCCCATGGAGTCTCCCACTAGGTTCTGCCTTCTCTGTGTCCAGTTCTGCTTCTGTTTCACTCTTCAAATCTATACAACTTCCCATTGCCTTCCAGCCCAAGAAAGCTTTCAGTGTTAGCTCAAGGCCCATGCTTGGAACAGGCCAAGATTATGGCTTTGCTCATTATTAACAATCACTTATTAAATGAATGATTTTGTTATGAACAGAGGAGATATGATTATGGGACACTGACAGAGTGATAATGGATAAATGGAGGTAACACACCCCTATAAAAAGAAGAAAACAGCTACCCCAGAATTGACAACTTAAAATAGCAAAGTTATTTTAATTCTAAATGGGTACAGAAAGGATCTTGATGGATGCATAATTTATGCAGATCTATGCAAATTCAGGTACCAGTTACACAAAAGTAGACTGGGTGGCATTTGTAAAGACCAGCCACGCTGTAAGCTGTCTTCTGCTGCCTGATTCTCCCTGAAGTCAGATTCAGACCAGATGGCAGGAATTAGCAAGGAAGACACCTCTTTCTTTGAACTCCCACCTTCAAGTTCAGTTTAAGTCTCGGTAACAAATGAAGTGGTGAGACTGCTTTGCTTAGCTTTCAGGGACTCTGGTAGTTACTACAAGATGCTGAGATTCTAGAAGCAAATAATACCAAACTATGCACACTTTTCGAGACCTTGCTGACATAATGTCTACAAGAGACTTTGACCTACTTAGAATATGAACTGCTTATATATTGCTAGGAAAATAGCAAAATAATATACTTTCCAAAATAAGAGATATCATTTCTTCTAAGGAAACAATTTATAAATGTACACCTGCATACATATACACACTTACTGTTTTATGGGATGCCGGTTCTGAGGTAAGATAGAAGAAATAAAAATAAATAGAAAGAAGATAAGGAAATTCAGATAAAAACCTTTTTTTTTTAAAAGAAAAACTGCAACTTCCTGACATAAAAGTTACTTGAGTCTTTTTTCCCTTCTAGGAAACCACTTAAAAAAAATTCCTGAGGATCTTAGACAAAGTAAATTTGTAAATTGAGCTCTAGACCTATGCTTTCCTTTAATAAATTGAAATTCTTCACTCAGATTTCCATCTTTTTAAAAAAATTTATTTACTATTTTTTAAAATCTTTATTGGTACATTAAATATACACATCATGATTGCACTCCATAATGGGAATTTGTACCAGTATAAGACACAACTTAATTCTCATTTTTTCCCATAGCCCTACCCACTCTACCACCCCCCCATATACATAAAATTTGCTTCCTTACTTTTTTGTTACAATCTCAACATTTTCCCCTTTCACCCTATTTTACATTGAGCATTTTCTATTGCACAATATATAATACAATGCTAGGACTCATTTACATCTTTATTTTCTCATACCAGAGAAAAGATGCAATATGTACCTATCTGTGCCCTATTTATTTCACTTATGAGGATATCCTCAAGGTATGTCCATTTAAGTAGAAATGATTCAAACTTATCATTTTTTATGGCAGAGTAATACTCCATTCTGTGGAAGAACCACAGCTTTTTTATCCAGTCTCCAGTTGATGGACACTTGGGTTGTTTCCAAGATGTAACAATCACAAATTGGGCTGCTATAAACATGGGTGCACATATGTCACTGTGATATGAGTCTTTTAATTCTTGTGTGTATATACCTAGCAGGGCAATGGCCGGGTCAAATGGGACCGTCAATCCTAGCTTTTTGAGGATTCAGATTTCCATCTTGAGGGAAGAAGAACATTAGTGGGCAGCAAATCTCAACTTCAAACGCATGTAAATCATTTGCATTCTGACATAGCCCTTCCAAATGGGTACCATGAGAAGTGGTAGGAATATACATCCTACAGCACCCATCTTGAACACACGCGAAGGCCCTGTAAATCTACTCATCTGTAGATCATAAGGCATCACAATTTTTCTGAACCTCATACCCCACTTTTGAGTGTGTGCTTTGAATTTTTGCATCGTACAGTAAATCCTTTCCAGGCCAGTTACTGACTAGTTCTGAAAATCCTTTTTCTGCCATGGGAGTCAGTGAGCCTGAAACTTAATTCTACAGGGAAGGTGGTTTCAGGTTGTCTAACTCTACTTCTGGAACTTCTTTGGACTCTCTCCAGAGATAGATTAATTTCTCTAATGAAGTGCACTCCTGGCCCATTCAGGGTTAGCAGCTGATCACATGTGCGGCATTGACTACAGCTCCTTTCTCCAAAAGCCTGTTCCTTCTAGACTCTGGAGTCAGCATCATTAGCCAAATAAACATCTGCTCCGTTTTGTCATTTGTGATGATAATGACTAGCTGGGGTCACTAAGGATGGGCTTGCCACATAACATCTAAATGGAAAATCTGAGGGAATTGGAGGCTTTAGAAACACTGCAATTTTCTTTGCCTACTTACTTTGAAAAACAAAACTATGTCTTATGTCAAAGTAATTGTGTTTTGTTAAAATGCTTGGCATACCAGCCCTGGGGTTTAGAATCTATATATTACAAAGTAAAGTTGGATGAAGGAGGGGGTTGGAAGCCAGAGCTATGGACTTCTGAGTCTGGGGAATGCAGGGACCTAGGGGATAGCCATTGGGCAGATGAAGGATGGAACACTTCCTCTTGGAGGTCTGAGTCACAGGTCTTCCCCAGATCAATGATGGAGGTTTCCCTGGTGTAGGATACCCATGGAGTTGTGTGTTGGAAGGCAGGGTTGACAGAATGCAGTCCAGATGCTCTGGGCTGTGTCTCACCGTGTATCTGGCACAAGCCAAAAGAAGGACCTCACTAAGTCAATATAGGAAACTCCCCCACAGGAGTGTCCTGTGGTGTGAGGTCTGAGCTCGCGCTGAACTGTCCCTGGAGACAATGAATCACATTGTCTTATGGGAGTCAGCAACTTTTCTGAGAACAGTCCCTGCATTTTCTGTTGTGACTAGTGAGTCCAAAGCATTCCATATATCACAGAGATACAGGATATATATTGGAGCTTTACTAAATTTTAAAGCAACTTTTGAAGTAAGTGTTCACAGGCTCAGAATTCATTGTTAGATACTGTTGCTGGATAACTCTTTTCTGAAAGAAATAACTCTTGCCCAAACTTCATTTCTGTATTTAAAAACACATTTTTGTAATAGACAGTGTGGTCCACTGTGAGTTCAGAAGATACAACAGCAAATGCAGGTTTGTGAGCTCAGAAAACAATCCTTGGAGCTGAGTGCAATGTCTGTGAGGATTCTTTATTCCTCATTTCCCTCCTGTAGACAGCAGAGAGGGTGGGGACCCATGTACGAAGATGTACAAGCCCACTGCCTTGGTGCATTTTCTCAGGTTTCCATTCGGAAGAGCCCTTCACCTTTCTTCCTTCTCTTGGAATCCCTGCTGCCTTTCTCAGGCTCTCTTTTCTAAGGGTAAAGTTCTTGGAGGAGGCAAATGTCTTCATTCCAACACTGTGGTTAGTTGACACTGGATGGAAATAAGAATGTAAATCACCTCTTCCAATTATGGGGCTGAAAACCAGGAAGTGCTTTGTAGTCATTAAGTGCTCCACCGATTTTTAAAGATAATGCGTCTTTTGTGTCAGTTTTATACTCTAAATTTATGTCAGCTAGTTACAAATATACTTTGCTCCGAAATCCTCTGAGGCCCAGTCAGAGCTGATGAAAACTTAGAAGTTTTAGTGAAAGTCCTAAATGTCTTTATGTAACTTTCTTAGTTCTATATTACTAGGCTTCTTTCAGCCCAGATCTATTGATGCATTCTGAGTCTACATGGTTTCTATCTGGAGGTAGTGCTCTGATTCATAACTCTTTTGCCTGAAAGTAACAAAATAATCCACATGTATATGTAAGTAGTAGTTAATCCTCCCCCATGAGAAGTCTGGAGATGCCAGTTTTCTGATTGGTTTATTAGCTCAATATTGTCAGGGTTGATGTCTCTATGACTCTTTTATCTTTTCCCTCCTGTTTGCAAGATGGCCACTTAGCTCCCTCTTTAGGTCATTTAGTCAAAAGAAAAAGTTGGTGAGTTTATTGGTTTTAACATGTGGTCTCCAATTCCTTGCCTTTCTTACACTAACAAGTGAAATCAATACCTGTATTCCTCGACTTTAAGTGGGCTTGTGCTTGTTTTAACCAACAGAACATAGTAGATATAGATACGGCTGGCTTCCAGGCTTAGATTATAAAATGCCTTGTGACTGGTAGATGGTTTCCTTAGAACTCATGCTCTTAGAATGCTCCCGCTGGAATTGCACTCATGGGATTTTCCCTCTCAAAACCCAGATCGGATACTCACAGCAAGGACAGAGAGCCTTCGAGAAGTCTTACAAAATGGAAGACATCTGTGCAGTTCAGGAACGTGAGTCAGCAGCTACAGATAATAGCTGCATACCGAAAGAGCAACAGTTCTCTGCTGACCACAAAGTACACAGCAAGACATTCTTGAGCTTTGTGTTTACTCTCAGGGCCCATGTTTTTTTAATCAGCCTGCAAGGCTCAGCTCTGCTGCAGAGGCCTGTGTTCTGCTTTCCAGAGAACAGCTGGACTTTCTCAGAGAGCAGCAGACAAGTCAGGCATCCTTTTTATTTGTCCTCAGCAGTAAAAGAAAGAGCTGGCAGACCACTTTTTTTTTTTTTCCTTTTCTCACTGCTAAGGATCTATTTTATAACTCTCTGCCTTCTAGAATGTCTTTCTTTGCATCACACCTACCCCCAATGGCAATGTTCTTCTTTTTTAACCACATTTGAAAACTCTTTCTTTCTCCCTTGAGCCTATCTCTAGTCTTCCCTCTGGCAGCTACTCTTCATTATTTAACTTCTGCCTGTATTTTGTTCTCCTTTTCTCTTTCAATTTTGTGAAAAATGTAGTGGAGGAGGCTTCCTATTGGATCCTCAGCAGGCCAGACCTTTGCACACCCTTAATTTCCTAGAGCTTCACATGCAGTAAACATTGCGAAGTCCACTCAAAGTGAATGAATGAGTGGGTGGAGGACTGAATGTGCATATGGAAAGTAGGGCCTCAGACTAAATGCAGAGCAAGAATAAGGCCTTGTTTCTGAGCAAAGACTTTAGAAGCCACAAAAATGAGAAAGGAGTTTTATTTTATGCTCAGCTAGTTCTCACTAGAAAGTGATTATTTTTAAACTTCAACTCAATTTCTCATATTCTTCTCAATCTTCTTGTTGTTACACTAGACTCAATAAACACCACTGATGGTTTACTCTGGGTCAAGTAATGTGCTTTTATGTGCAAATCTACCCTCCTCTCCTCTCCACCTTTCTAGCTGCAGTTCTTTTGCTTTTATACTTTGAAAATATCTAATGTTTCTAGTTATTCAGTTAACAATGCAAAGGAAGAAGACATTTTGTAGAATATCACAGACAAAAGAAGAAATTACTAGAAAGTCATTTACTTGTTTTATTTTTCATTTTTCTTATTCAAATTACAGAGCCATGTATGCCTTGAGCTTCACTTTTTGAAAACAATAAATATTATCCTAAAGTGATAGAAAATAATTTTAAAAGTCAGAATGAATTAATAAATTGGTTGGTAATATATAAAATGACAATCGGTAGCTAGCTCCTGAACAGTGTGACCTGTATGTCTGGCATGCTAGGAGCATTTCTACTTCATTTTTATCTCTAATTGATTATCTGCAAGGAATTGGTTATTGGAAAATCTACAATAACACCAGAGTGGAATCATCTTGGTAGACTACCACAGTGCCTTGTTTTTCCCCAAAATAGTTAGATAGTTTTGTTTCTAAGGCAACTGTGAATCCAATTCCAAAGCCAGAAAAGTAAAGACTTGGACAAAAGTAAATTTTATACTGAGCATGAAATAGCCTCACAGCCACCAACTACTTCATTTGGACAAAATAAAAACTTTAAAAGCCAAGAGAGACAGAAACTAGATATGTTTGGATAGCATTAAGCTTGATGGGAATAAATATTAATTTGTGTCTTAGAAGCCTTTCCAGGTTTGCAAACACAGCAGAAAATAACAATGTTTTCTAATTGAAGGGCAAAATCATTGTATATCTTCATGAAGGAACTGCAATCCAGAGCTTTGCTTGGATATGATGAAGCAAATAGTTTCACTAGTAGTGAAACAAGGGCAAATGGTTTGGGATTCCCAAGAAGCCTGGATTTTCATGGAAGAAGACCTCATGGTATCAGAAATAGGAAAAGACTGAGGGGAAAAGACTAACCAGAGACTGGTAGGAATTGAAAGGAATTATTAACACTGTAAGTTTTCTTGACCATTTTGTCAGGTTACACATGGCTGAAAAAATTATTTAAAACTTGTATTTTTGTTTCCCAAAGTCTACATTTTTCTGTCATGTTAATGAAGAAGGGAATCTTTCTTCTAATATTGTCTTTCTTTCTATCTGGAGTTGTCCCCACATCACACTAATTTTTAATTTCTTCATTGTTTCCCTCTATTTCTTCCAAAATGTCCAGGTCTTTTTCATGCACAGAAGACAGAGGCCTTCTTGTTATTGGGTCACACTTCCCAAATGCTTTTCTTTTCTGTAATTTGATTTAGTGAAGCTTTGGGTCACTTGTGAATCACTGGTTATTCTTTGTTCTTCTTGGGTTTTGCTTCACTCCTATTATGTAATAACTCTGTCTTTGCAGTAGATGCTCTCCAGATTTATCTTTTGACACCTTGACATACCAAGAGAGTGGTCACTGCTTTATAATTCCTCAGTTTGAAAGAAAATATCTGTGATTGGTAACTGCAGCCTTTTGTAAGTTAATTTGGTGTTATGGGAGCAGCTCCATAGCGCCTAATATAGTCCTGGGCTCTTCAGCACTTGGGAGGCAGAGGCAGGAGGATTCCTGTGTGTTCAAGGCCAGCCTGAACTACAAAAGTGAGAACCTGTCTCAAAAAAAAAAAAAAAAAAAAAAGGAATTCTTTCTGATTTATGCATTCATTTTAATAAAAAAGACATACAAAAGCACAGTGGTTGTATTGCACTTAAGTAAGCATTTAGTTGAATGTGTTTGTGGTCTTTAGTAACTTGAGCTCATGGGATTTGCTTGGCAGGTATGAGTGTATAGGGCAAGTAGGAGGTGGGGATATACTTTAAATAGCTACACTAGTAATTCAAACATAGTGGTTTTAAGATTGGAATGTAACCACACACAGTAAAGGCTGGTTTGAGCTTTATCCTAATCCTCAAATTTGAATAAAAAGGGCAACCATTCTATTGGATGGTATCAACCAGAGCTGGATGATATTTGGAGGAATTACAAACTTCTCATTACTATTGGCTTTTGATTATTCCCACAATATCTTTAGCAGACTTTAGCAAATGTGAGAGCCTGTCAAGGTTATTTGTGTTGGAGAGCTTGCAGTCCCATGAAAACTTGGAAGAGGAAGTGTTCAGTGGGCGAGACACAATAGGCAGTACCCACGTGTCCTTGAATATGCTATGTTCCCTCAGGGGGAACGTGACCCCTCCTCCTCAGACTACACATATGCAAAATGGTCACATACAGACTTCTGGAAGGAACTGGTCCCCTCTCCAAAGAATCCAGAAGTGACTAGGAACAGCCTGCTGTTTTTCTGGAAGGACAATATAAGAGGACAAAGGAACATAAGGCTGAGAGAGGCAAGAAATGAGACCCTACTCTGAGGATGAGCCGAGGCACTTCATACTGGTGTTTTTTTTTTTAACCCTTGGTTGCAACGTCTTGATGGTGCTGTCTGCTAGAATGAGGACAAGCTAGGCTGTCCTTGCTGTAACTTGTCTGATAACATAACGGTGCTGTTTTGCTACAGTGCTAATTATATTCTCAAATTGTTCTTTTGTTTTGAGACAGGATCTTGCTTTGAGTTCAGGCTGGCCCTGAGCTCAGCCTCCAGCTCACATCACAGCAATCCTCCTGCCTCTGCCTTTCAAGTGCTGGGATTACAGGTGTGAGCCACCACGCCCGGCACTGTGGTATGTGGTACTGATTGCTGCTGGGCATGAGTCTCCATGCCCAGTATTGTATGTGGTTACCAGGGGATTGAACCTGGGTCATTACACTTGCAAGACAGGCACTGGAACCACTGAGCTAAATCTCCAACCCTTCCCAAATTGCTCTTATACTATTTTTACTACTTTACATACATATATATATATATATATATATATATACACACACACACACACATATATATACATATATATGTAAATATATATGAAAATACATATATATGAATATATGATATATATAAATATATGATATATATGAATATATATATGAAAATTCTCCTTATTTCCAGTGTACTTCACTTTCATTTTGTGGATCAAGCCTCAGTTTCTAAATAAAGACATACTGATTCATCAAGTTTTCCAGCCTTTCTGACACAGAGCCATGCTCCTAAGCCCCTTGGCCCCTCTTTCTCAGTATATGATAGCAGCATCTGTATATGATAGCAGCATCTCAGACATGGTAGCAGCATCATATTATCTATGTGTGGGCAGAGTTATGCACAGGCAGGAGCTATGATCAGTGACAAAAAAGGAATTAGAGCATAAATACAACTATTTTCTCACCCTTTAAGGAGACAATGCTGAGATCCTGAGATAGTACATACCCTGTGTCTGCAATGCAACAAGAAGAATTTAACCTCTGATACCAACAGCAATTATAATATGTACCATACAGTATGTGCTATATTCTACTCACTATAGTATACTATATGAAGAGCATTATTTATTATGCACTATGTACAGTACCATGGCTATATCCTATAGGTAGTGCCTATACATATTGTGGACTATGCACACTCACTATGTATTATTTAGTACACATTATGTCCTATGTTTTTTGCACTATGTGCTGTGATCTAGGTCATGTATCCAACGCACTATGCACAATGTACCATGTACTGTTTTTTTTTGTTGTTGTTGTTGTTGTTGTTAACTTTACTATTTCCCTTCTGGTTCTTTCTAAGATCATTTCTTGAGATCTGTTTCTGATTGAATCTAATCTTTCCACTGAATTTTAATCTGAGACAGGATCCTACTAAATTATTACCATGCCAAGGTTGGACACTAACTTGTGACCCTCCTGCCTCAGTCACAGGTTATACCACCTGGAGTTACAGAGACCTGGAGTTACAGGTGTATACCACCACAACTGGCTTCCTTCCTTTATTCTTAAAAAGAAAGAGAAAAGGCAAATGTTATCATTTGTAGAAATTAATTATTTAGTGCTTGCGATAAATTCCATTTTGATAGATTGAGGCCCAGTCTTACTACTGCAGAGTTAGTTGGTTTACTTTTGTTCTTGTTGTTGCCTACACCCGTCCACAGCCCCACTCTCTTCCAGGGTCAAAACAGTATGGTGCGGAGCTGACTACTTCCCAGTCCTGTGGGACCTAACTCACATGGTTGACACAAAGCAGCACCTGACCGTGTTCACATTGGGAACAATGAAAGTGACAGGTTCTGTTCCCTGACCTGGCCGTCCTCCCTCCATGCTTCTCCTGTGATTCCAAGTCAAACACTCTGTCCTTTTGTAACCATATTGTGGCTTTCTTGACTGCAGGCTTTTTTGCCCTGTGTTGGAGGGAATTTTATGGCATAAATTGGTGAGGAAGTTTGAGATGCTAGCAGGATTTTGGATGCATAAGTTAATTCAATAGTGGGGCACTCCAAGTGTTATGTTTGTAGTCAACTAAAAAAAGCATGGTTCCCCCCCTATAGGGAGGAAAAGGATGAATTCAGCAAAACAAATCAGTGACCTGACCAGAGCTTTTCAATATGTGTTTGGCCATTCCAAGTGAAATTTATAT